>JABXWE010045981.1:0-11041 GCA_014611495.1 Limonius californicus
GGCACTCATGATGCGGATGAAAAAGAAAGTGATCAGTGTGCTGATAACGAAAGAAATATTGCAATAGCTAGGAGCTCAGCTGCGCTTTCACTACAAAAACAGGCCAAAAGAATGAAACAATCGAGCGACAAGCGACATCCACAAGCTAACATCGGAGACAATGTCACAGTACCAATACCGGATGTGGATAAAGCAAGAGGAGGATTGCGCAATATTATGGCCGTAGTTTTAAACATAACAGAGGATAATTTATACAAATTAGGTACCAAAGACGGTTGTTTAAAACAATTGTATGCGCGCTCAGAATTTGAAATTTGCAAACAAAATTTTATATCCGTTGACGACGTTGATCAAAATAAAGCAATTTCTCTTAGAGCAGCAGCCGTGCAATCCTCGGGTATAGCACAGGGATACACTAGATGTCAATGCACTAAACACTGCGGAACAAACGCTTGTATGTGCAAAAGGCGTCAAATTCTCTGCAATTCAAAATGTCATAATAGCAGTTCTTGTAGAAATAAATAGACAACCGACTTGAGGTACCTATACCTAAATATTTTTTCTTTTTTATTGTTTTACAATAATGTTTGTTTAAGTGCTGTTCAAAGACCGTTAGTTTGGATATTTTTTTTAATATTTTTAGATTGTCTTAGTGTTTCCAAATAAAGAACATTGAAAACAAACACAACTGCTTTATCCTAAGTAACTTAATTCATTTCTAGTTTTGCCTGAATATCTTAGGCCAAACTAAAACCTTTCTCTCGAAAATCAGTAATTCCTAAATTAATCAAACATTTCGCGTTTAGCCTAGGAAATTTGCATAGCTCCTACACGGGCAGCAGGAGCTTTGCGTTTGGCCTAGTCTAAACTAGAATATCCGGGTTTCGGGTTTGTCCGGTAACATATACACTACAAATAAATATGTGTGTAATTGCAAATATACTAAATTAAATGACATAAAAAGATCCAGTTAAATGTTATCATTAGTGAGAATTAGCACACTGCAGTTGATTAGTTTAGGTAATAATGAGTTTAGTTAATATTACATTAAAAAAATATTACTTGCGAAAGAAAGTTTTTATCTGGTTTCCGTGATTGCAAAGAAAAACATTTAAAAAGAATTGAAGTTAATTTATAAAGTTGTACAAAAAATGTTTAAGTAGTCATCTATAATATAAATATCACATCAAATAATCAATAAAGCATCAGTAAACAGCAATAAACCAGGGCTCTTCAACGAAATGAAAACACTGCCGAAACAAGAGAGAACAGCCTACATGAAATATAAGACACAGAAGACGCCTATAAGAAATATAAAATAACTAGAAATCAGATAAACTCTGAGATACGACTGATTAAAGCAGGTTAATGGTAATAATCTCAAGTAACATGGAACATGAATTCTATGAAAAGCAAAAACTGATATGAAGATTTATAAAGTCACAAAAGAAAGAAGTAGAATATAGTAGAAAGTGGAAAAATACACCAAGCCAATGGGAGGACTATATCACAAATTTATTTAAATCAAGTGGTGAAGTAAGAGAAGACAACAATCCAACAATTATAAATGATCAAGAAGTAACTGTCGACAACACAGAAATTGTAGACGCGATTAAGAAGCCTAAGAAGAGGAAGGCGGCAGACGAAGATAATACACCAAATGAATTGTTAAAATATAGGCGACAGGCAGTAATTACAGAAATGACAATGTTGATCCAAAAAACTTTTGAACAGAATAAAATACCTTTCATTAAGTTGCTACATTACTACATTGAAACTTACAACACGGATTATAAGGATTATAATAATTGAACGATCCTTAGTAATGAGCAACAAGGCTTTAGAAATGGTAGGTCCTGTTTAGAGACTGTGTTTATAATAAAGCAAATTACCGAAAAAGCACTAGAATTCAATAGATCTGCTTCCATGTGCCTGGTGGATCTAGAGAAAGCTTTCAACAAAGCTCAACTAGCTAATGTATTAGATATATTATTAAAACAACAAATACCAGCTACTTTAATACAAACCATTCGAGATATATACCACAACAAGACGGCGAAAGTTCGAATATATGAAAATCCAACAGATCAGATCTGATTTAGTAAGGATACTCGACATGGGGTTTCACTAAGCCCGCTTTGACTTAAATTATTAATGGCCAAAGTAACTGCTGGAGTCAAAAATCACAGAGGATATAAAATGGGCAGAGATAGTATAAGGATTGTATGTTATGCAGATGATGCTATAATAATAGAGGAAAACGAAGACGATCTCTAATGGCTTTTAACGCAGTAAGTGAGATATTCCATAGGAAAATTGCCGCAAAAAAGACATAATCAGTAGTGAAGGCAAAGGATCCCATACGACGCAAGTTAATACTGGATAATAAAATAATAGAACAAGTCATCAATATAAATTACTTAAGCACCAAAACAACCAGCTGTGGTAATGTACAAGGGGAAATCAGGAAACAAACTTAAAAAGCTAGCAGAATTTCAGGATGTCTCTATAATAGCAAACGGAAAAACAAATATCTCACCACGAATACAAAAAGCAGAATATATGAAAGCATTGTAAGACCCATAATGATGCATGGTGCCGAAGCAACAACCGAAACAGTAAAAGCAAAACAAATGCTAGAAACGACTGAGATGGCAGTCCTTCGAAAAATAGTTGATAAAACCATGTTGGACCGAGTTCGTAGCACGGAAATAAGGGAAATGCGTAAAATCAAACCTGTAGTAAACTGGGTCAACAATGGAAGGCAAGAATAGAATGAACACATTGATAGAATGAATGACATATGTATAACAAAAGTAGCGAGAGATCAATCCCCAGCAGGAAGACGATAGAAAGTGATAGCTTTGTTTGTGGTTAACGAACAGACAAAATTGTCTATAATGAAGAAGGAGAAGAAATAATGGCATATTTTAGGATTGGATCAACGAGTAAATTCTAACACTTCACTTACAATATATGCTTGACCTTAAAAAATTATGTTATTCAGTTTTTACAAAATTTGCAGCACAAAATATTGTTTCTGGGTTTTTAAAGTTTAATGCCAATTTCTTTGCCTATCGTTTTATTGTTATGTATGAGGAAAAACAGTGACCATTTACCATTAATGCTAGAAAAAATTACGTTTCTAATTTTTTAATATTCGCACTATTTTAATATGAGTTCCTATGTCAAGTAATTTGTTGTAGACTAACTACAACTTCTTCAAAGTGATTGGATTGTTCTTATATTTAATTGTTTTTTAATACTACAAACTACGGTGCAAAATAATTTTTTACAAGAAATTACGAAAATCCTGAATTAAGATTTTCAAACAAGTCTTCGCTTTCAGTTAGGTCCATAGTTTTTCATAAATTAATGTTAAAGTTGATGCTATAAATTTCTTGAACTGCTGGAATTTAATTTTTGTAGTTGTGGTGTTGAAACGAATCTTTATTGACGTACGCTTAAATTTTTATTATATAGAGTAGGAGTTTCTATTGAAACAACATATGGTATATTATAAACCAAAACTTTAATAAGTTCACTAAAATTAGAAGATGAGTTACAAAATTAGACAATTCCTCCTACTATTAATTAACTGTATTTAAACCATTTGTCTAATAAATAGATTCAAATTGAAGTTAATTTTTATAAAAAACTTTTTTGTAAAATCTGCTAGATAAACAAGCAAATGTGTAGACCGAAAACCCAGATTTTTAATATTTTCGTGTTAACTTCCTATATTCTACTTGGAACGCGGCACATTGTACAGAGATACCTCTGACAGAAACAAAACAACCGTAGTTCAATTGCATTGTAGAACTCCACAGTGGGGTTTGACAGATGACAAAATTAGATTGAATGGTGTTCAAGGCGTACATTTCGTTATAATTCACGCCAGTTTGAAGTGATACTTACAGAAAATGTCTAGTTCGTTTATTAAAACAGCACGGTTGCTTCATAATTTTCTGAAATCTAATACTCTGATGCTAGTAGACAAGAACGGTTACCGGGTATTAGTCTCTATACGCAGCCCTCGCATTTCTCGTGCATTTTTTTCTGATGAAAGGTCAAAGGATGGAGTGAAAACATCTATTACCAGTTTAATCGCTACAGAACTATTACATAACAAAGAACATGGTGATTCATCAGAAGACATGAACGCTCAACATGCACGAGAGGCATCTTGGAAGACCATGAAATACAGTATTATCTTATTTGCAGTTTCCACCTTCTGCTTTGGAAGTTATTTAATTTTTGAATTTGGGAAACCACCGGTTGGAGAGGACGGCCGCGTAACGCGAGACGAATTTTCTAATATGCCCACGTGGATGCAATACATATACAGAACTTTGAGGGAACTTGATTATTACAAGCGGCTCATTAAGGAACCTTCAAGGGAGAAATTACTGCCAGATGAATTGAGGTTTCCGTATTTTCAGCCAAAGTACACGTTAGTCTTGGAACTAACAGACGTCTTGGTCCATCCAGACTGGACATATCAGACGGGATGGCGCTTCAAGAAGCGTCCGGGCATAGACTATTTTCTGGAAACTTTAAGCGGCTCATATGAAATCGTAGTTTACACGGCGGAACAGGGAATGACCGTATTCCCTATAATCGAAGCACTGGACCCGAAAAATCTCATCACGTACAAGTTAGTTCGGGACGCAACACATTTCGTTGATGGCCATCACATTAAAAATCTAGATAAGTTGAATAGAGATTTAAGAAAAGTTGTAGTCGTGGACTGGAATCAAGACTCAGTCAAATTTCACCCAGAAAATATGTTTCATATCCCACGCTGGAGCGGCAATGATGATGATACCACACTTATTGATCTTACCGCATTTTTATTAACGGTGGCGAACTCGGAAGTTGAAGATGTACGAGACGTTTTAAATTACTACAATAAATTCGATAACGGGTTAGCCACGTTTAGGGAAAAACAAAGAATGCTTCTTGAGCAAGCAGAACAGGCTCAGAATCAGCCTAAACCACAAACCCCTCTTCCTGCACGAGATTGGTCTCCAAGCTTTTTCAATAAAACTAGGACGGCTATTTAAAAATATTACATAGTTAACTACTATTGAAACTTCATTTGCGTTAAATAGGTATAAGTAATTCCATAAGGTTTAATACTTTTTTATTGATTCTAATAGCTATTCTTGAATAAGGTATCCAATGAAACCTATTTTTTATAGTTTATAGAATCCAATAAGTTATCTGTGCAGATAGTACACCCGGATCTAGTTTTTCGAATGGAATTCTTCACGATCCTGCAAATTTGTAAGCGGTAAAAGTATTTAAATGCAAAGTAATTTCCTTCAGGAGGAGAAAAATATGGTATTTAAATGAGCCTGAAGGTATTCGCATTCAGATGAGATACTGAGTCTTACATTAAAGGTTACCTTCTAAAAGATGTATGGTTATGTGCGTGCGAGAATATTAATTACCGAAGTACACAGCCAGTTCAAGGACTCTTCAAGATAATATATTTTCGAGAGTCGGACAGTTATTTAATACTAGGTAGAAATTTGCTGTAAGAAAGAAAATGTATGCGGTATGTGCAAAAAATGTTTATTAAATGCATTAGGCTGAAATAATGTTGCCGGTATTGTTTACTATCCTAGAAAAGTCAAAATCAAATAGGTATTCAAATTTTATTTGCTTTATCCATTTTTAATATTTATGCTTCAAGTTATAAATAAAATATCGTATTATTTTAATATTATTAATAAAATCTTTTCACTAGATTTCGCGATGAAATATGTATATTTTCATTTAGAATGCTAAATAGTGAAACAATAAAATGTGTATTTGTATCTAAATAATCAAATAAAGAGTGGTGTTATCGTTCTAATCCATTTCCAAATCTAACAGTATTATATATTTTTTTTCATTATACTACCCCCCTTGAACCGCTTTCGCATTACTTCACGGGAGTGCGGGCGTCCCTTACATAGTATCCATTCATGCAACATGCACAAACTTAACTAAGTGAAATACGGTCGCCGGGGTTCGACCATGCAGCCGATCGGTCGCATTTTACTGTGACCTCGACTGACACCGCGTTTTCGCACTGCGCCACCGAAATCCCTAACAGTAATACATATAAAAAATATATATTCGTCTAAGTCTTTCAATTTAATTCGTTTAAACTTCCCGCAATTACATAATGCATATATAATGTGTATTATTTTTATTATACAAGGTGGTCCAGAATGTTCTTAACTTTTGAAATTGAAATAATAATATGAAATTTTTATCAAATTCAACAAATTTTTATTTCACAATATACAAAAAACTCGGAAATTTCATGTTTTGAAGATTATGTTGTCGAGGTGTTCACCGTTTGCCTCCTGGGACTCTTGGACGCGAACTCTAAAATTTGTTATAACGCGGTATAACAGTTATGGCTTCAATCTCTCGGCGTAAATTCTACTTAAGTTCGATCAGGGTGGCGGGTTCGTTTCGATAGACCAGACTCTTGAGATATCCCCATAAGAAGAAACCACAAGGAGTCAGGTCCGGACTTCTGGGGGGGGGGGGGCACTGAATGTTCCCTCTTCGTGAGATTAATTTTCCTGGAAATAGCGACGGGAAGCGTAAGATTCGACGTATGGCTGGTGGCTCCATCCTGCTGAAACCAAGTCTCCCGATTGTACCCTTCAAATTCTTGAAGAGCAGGAACCAAAAAAGTTCGAATCATGTCGACATAACGCTGAAAATTAACAGTTAATGCACGACCTTCGAGGTCTTCAAAAAAGAATGGGCCGATTATTCCGGCTGCTGACATTGCAGCCCAAACTGTAGCCTTCGGGCTATGCACAGGCCTTTGATGTTTCTTTCTTGGGTTTTCTTAACACCAGTAGCGACAATTTTGATTGTTTACATGGCCATTAAGGTGGAAATGTGCCTCATCAGAGAACAAGATGTTGTCCACTATTGGAAACCGGTTGATGATTTCGTTGGCGAATAAAAGCCTATTAGCGGAGTCCGTCGGCTTCAGTTCTTGCACCAATTGAATTTTGTATCGATGCAGATGTAAATCCTTGTGGAGGATGCGAAGAATGGATGATTTTGTCGCATTTAAAGCAGCAGCGCGCTTTCGAGTCGATGAACTTGGTTCTTCGCGCACTGACCCTCTCACCGTCTCAATGCATTCATTCGTTCTTACAGACCTGCGACGACCGGAGCTGCGTTTATTCAGTGTTGAACCAATTTCCTCAAACTTGCTAACCCATGACTGGATCATCTGGATGTTTGGACATTGCTGGATATTGTGTAAATTACAATTATTTCTGAATCTACGGCGCACGGCAGTCGCACAATTGTTGTTAAGGTAATACTCTCGTACACAAAAAGTACGTTGTTGAAACGCTGCATGGTGAATGAATTTCCCAGGTTCCTACTGTCATTTTAGACATTTCCCATTACTATACCACAGCTAGCTGTGATTTTACAGCGAAAACAATAGTTAAGAACATTTTGGACCACCTTGTATATCGTTTCCTGTCGCGTTTATTAGTTTCCCATACAAGTTATTATTTTCCAGAATATGATATATTGGGTGTTGTGTTAATTGGTGTACAAACAGAGCTTTACAGAAAACTTGCATAGTTGCACGAAGAAGAAATAAATGATTCCTATGCGGGAGGAATTGAGAAAAAGTGTGCCTAAATTGATTTTCTGTATATTAACATTTAATGGGAGTTAATTTCCTCAAACTTGCTAACCCATGACTGGATCATCTGGATGTTTGGACATTGCTGGATATTGTGTAAATTACATTTATTTCTGAATCTACGGCGCACGGCAGTCGCACAATTGTTGTTAAGGTAATACTCTCGTACACAAAAAGTACGCTGTTGAACGCTGCATGGTGAATGCATTTCCCAGGTTCCTACTGTCATTTTAGACATTTCCCATTACTATACCAAGCTAGCTGTGATTTTACAGCGAAAACAATAGTTAAGAACATTTTGGACCATCTTGTATATCGTTTCCTGTCGCGTTCATTAGCTTCCCGTACAAGTTATTGTTTTCCAGAATATGATATATTGGGTGTTGTGTTAATTGGTGTACAAACAGAGCTCTACAGAAAACTTGCATAGTTGCAGGAAGAAGAAATAAATGATTCCTATGCGGGAGGAATTGAGAAAAAGAGTGCCTAAATTGATTTTCTGTATATTAACATTTAATGGGAGTTAATTTTATTATATATCTCAAAAGTCTCCAAAGGTAGACTTTATGGATAAAAATTGTAAAGCGATAAAAGTGAAATCCAACTATTAAGAGTTGTATTCGCATATATTTAATAAAAATTCTTGGACAAAATTATTGCACATATAAGTTTTAGGGAAATACAGTACGCAGTTCGAAGGGTTGCCTATTTTCTTTGTAATAGCTGTGTTTCCCTTGCTCTAACACTGATGTGATGTTATCATTAACAATGAAAAGCCTTCATTGCGTAACAATTACCGCTGTTACGTACATAACATTAACTGCAATACTGTAGATCTGCTATATACAGCTAATAATTATTGTAGATCACAAAATATTGCTTTCTGAATATAGAACGTATGTGCAGGGATTATATTCTTCCTGTAGGTTTCTTAAAGTCTTTCGCACATGGTGAAATTAAGCGAACCAATTCTATAGAAACAAGTTGAATTAATAAGTTTTGTTTCGTATCTAAATAATATCAAACCCAGAATAATGTAGAATATCAGCTATGTTAAAAAATGCATGTCGCACCTATCGCACTGTTTTCAGAAAATTGGGTTTGGAAAATATTAACGTAAATTAAAAAATATCATCGTGGAGGCGTTTCTTCAGAAACATATTATTATCTAATGTTACAGAAATAATTTTAACAGTGTCGGCTACAACTATAGTATCACACAGCCTAGTGTTACTAGCCATAGTACTATTTACAGTTAAAGAAGGAACAGACTTGCAGCCGCAGAACTATATAATTAAACTGTATAAAACATAATGATGGAATATTAAGTGTACACTTCAGAAATATCAACAATCAGGAAAAAGAAATTGACATAGCTACTACCGCAAGCAACAGTAAAGTATAGGAATCCAATTATACAAAGCCATCAGTTGCCAATAAATTTCTAACGAAAAAATGTGGATATTTATGAAGAAAAAACTGGAACATATCAAGTAAGTATTCATCATCAGTCAATATAAAGTTCATCTCCTTCGAGTGTTTCTCTTACGAAATGCCACCTTCTCTCCTATGTCTATGTTGCGCTTTTAAAGTGGCACAGACATAGAGGACCTATAACTTAACGTGGGCTCCGAACCACGGGAACTGTAAACACTTCTACTACAAAGAAGAGTAGAATACCCCTATGGTTATAAAGTTAACAGTATTATACTGACAGTTTGCCTCTGAGATTTTAATTGCAATACTAACAGTGGTGCCTATGCAGATGCTATTGGCACTGCTAGTAAGATAACTACAACAGAAGAAGATTCTGAAATTCCGATGCAAATGAACAGCTTGACATTGTTGAAACTACTGAACGCAATAGTGAACAGAATATTGAACACACCACTAACACTACAAAAACCAACTAAATTTCAAAGGAGCGATGGTTATTAATAGTTTCATTTGTGACAAATTCTATTTAAGAAAATCAAAATAATTTTGGTAATATATTCGTAAGTGTTAAAAATGTATATTCTTTACTAATTTTAGCGATGCTACTCATTTTTCCTTAAACAAATAATATTTTTCTATAACTTTTTTAAAACGTTCTTAGAGCAATGAGCGCTTCTTTGAAGTTTTTTACGGAAATTACTCTTCTAAATTACCTTAAATTTGGCAGACATGAATTACAAAACGAATCTATCTGTAAAATTTCATGGTAAAATTACATTATTAAGAAGTACATGTAATTTAACACCACGTGCTGACATAGTGGCTATTTTACACGCATATACCTATAAACTGGTCATCTAGAAGAAGCAAATGTAATAACCCAAAATGAAATTCAAAGCTGAATTTATGTTACGAATAGCTGTTACAAGACTTTCCTGAGACATCCGAAAACATGGGCGAAGGAAATCCCATGAATAAAGAAGCGGCGGCGCTCGTAGGAATAACATCTTTAATTAAATTTATTGTTTTGTTTACGAGCAATTATGTTAAATTTCACGAATTACAACTTGTAGCTTTACATTACTTGTAAGTTATGATACAGTAATTATTATGGCTTACATTAAAAACGTTTAAATTCAGCTTCCGGACTAACGGCATGAAGAAAGAAAAAGAGACCGGACATCGCTTCCTTTAGTCAATTGATTAATGCTTTCCTTCCAGCAGTGCTATTTTAAAAGACAAACCTCTTTCTGTAAAACAGTACGTTTTTAAACTGCAGTGTAATGCGCATGCAATTTCTTGTGCAGTAACAGTTCGATATGCAGAAGCTTTATAACAAGATTATCATTCGTAAGAGAACATTTTGCTATATTTTAATAAATATCCTTGCATTAATTATAGTTCAGAACCGGTCAAATACAGATCTTACTTTTAGAAAGCATGCACAATAAATGGGTAGCTTCGAATTATAAAAATAATGTCGTATATTCACTTAAAACATATTTCGATTACGGATTTGCAGCACTTACCGCAACAATGTTACGGTAGATTTCAAAACTATGACCTAATAAATTAAAAATATATCCGCAGTTATAACCAACTGATTTTAATAGAATAGTATATTCTTCAACCAGTGTAGAATGACAGCTATTATTTACGAGGATGAAAATTCGTCCAAGTGAATAATAGCTATTCTACACGAGTAGGAGACTATACTTTCTCTACGACTATTTCATAGGAAGTTACAATTTTTGGTCTGAATCAGTAGGTATTATAAAAATTTTGCTTTAGATGAACGTATATCGGTTCACTAGCCACAACGATTTTATGCCGTGTGTACTGTTTCTGCGATTTCCTCGGCAGTAAATTACACGTCGTTTTCGCGGTTTCCGTTATTTCTGGTGGCAAACACATCTC
>JABXWE010045987.1:0-11262 GCA_014611495.1 Limonius californicus
AGGTTAAATTATGGAATTTAATACAAATAAATATCCTTTTAAAAATATAACAGTCCTTCCGAAGGTATTTTAGTGTAGATTAAGGCATGATAAGTACATATAACAATAAGTTAGTGATAATTACATTAATTTAATATAAATATCATGGCAATATATATATATATATATATATATATATAAACAACTTTATTTCTCAACACAGTCCCCTGAAAGGTATAACAATGATCCACAGTTTGAGTGTCTTAACAATAATGCAGAGCTTGGGTGTCTTTAGAAAAAAAACTCTTTGTTCTGCACTGCAAACCACCCATTCGCAGCAGCCATCACCTCTTCATCGTCCAAGAAACGACTTCCCCGAAGATATTCTTTTAACGTGGGGAACAGGTGAAAGTCACTGGTGACGAGATTTGCCGAATATGGAGGTTGATCTAGAAACTCAACTCCAGCATTGAGGATAGCAGCAATAGAAACACAGCTCTTGTGAGCGGGAGCGTTGCCTTAGTGAAACAGAACGCCGCATTTCAATTACCCACGCCGTTTTTGCTTTATAATCTCACTAACTTTTGGTATGAGGTTTGCGTAATATCTCAGTTCACATGTAATTTTCGTGGAGGGAGGAATTACTGTCATTTGAAATCGTGATCAAAGCGATGAACCCAAGTTTCATCTACACTTAAAAATCCTTTCAAAAATTCCTCCAAATCCGTGTCCATCAATCTCTAATCACTCGCAACAGTGGGAAAGCTGACCCGCTTCTGATCAGGGGACAAGATTTTCGGAATTCACTATGTGTAGACTTTTTCCAGACCTAATTCCTCATACAAAATTTTCTCAGCGCTTCCAACGTAAAAGCCACACGTTTCAGCAATAAATTTGACCGTAATTGTCCGATCACTCAGTACCACGTCATGTACCAAATCAATATTTGCTTGAGTGAGAACACTTTTTTGTGGTACAGCACCTGGTGCATGTTGACACGATTTCTCTTCTAATTTGAAATCCCGACTCCAATTCTTAATTCCTTGATATGACGGGGTAGACTCACCCAACACTCTTGACATGTCATTATAAATTTCCTGTGGTGATAAATCCTTCTTAAAAAGGTATTGTATCAGCCCTTGTCTCGAATTTTTCCATTTAAACAAAATCACCAGCACCACCGTAATATTAAATGTATAACTTTTATAAAGAAGAAGATAGGCACTTGCATCTTGGCATATATTAATGACAACAACTGATGTTTCTAGGAAAAAAGTATTTATTTGTCGGTCAATCCTTCTATGTTAGGGACAATAACTGATGAACCATCCTCGTATATTATTAATGCTTCTAAGTATATCATTAAATGAGTTCTGGCGTAGCGAGTTCGGTTTTATTTGAATTGTGGATGTTTAATATCTATTAACAGACAATGTCGTAAAGTAGTAATGCTTTTAAGCTATTTGTAATCCTCAATTTGACTAATACGTAACCTCAGGAAATATACGCTAGCAAACGAATGACCATATGCAATGTACATATTAACACGCTTGTACATAATTGATTGTAATTAGTTTTTAGAAAAAAAGGCTTCCGTTGCAATATTAATTAAGAACATAATTTTGCATTAATATACATTTTTATTTACGCAACAAACATGTAATACATGTAGTACTTATAGAACTATGACCTGTGATATCCCCTTACCAGCACATTTAATTGAAACTGGAAAGATTGAAACTAATCCAGTTTAGCTGCTTTGATGCACTTTATCAGTTTAAATGCAGTTTCGCAAAGATCGGCTCCTTTTAGAGTTCCACACTCTGCTACTATTTCGTCTTTTGTGGCCTTATCATTAAAATGGGATGATAACTCTCCTAGTGCTTCATCTACTACTTCCCCTTTGTCGTCTAGAATTCCTAGCTTCAAAGACGTACATTGGTAGAAACACTTTAAGTTATTGTCGTCTGGAAATTTATTTTCATCCCAGGCCTTGTTTGCTTCAGCTAAGTTAATTCCTTCTTGAGCCGCACAATCTTCTCTACCTTTATTCCATTTTGCCATGAATACTGCATCCTATAAAATAACCGCGAACGTATTTGCTGTACATAATTTTCTGATTATGAATGTTAGAGGTTTGGTTACATTATAAATTAAAGAATTGTGCCGAAACCTATGTCGTTTCACCATACAAAGGTGTTACCAGGATACGTAAAAGTGTTAAATTACAATAGTGTAGGTATTTTCAAAATTCTTCTAACAAACTACATAGAACTGAAAATAGAAACTTAGGTGATTTATTGTTTAACTTTTACCCTTCGACGATATCAGGTTTGTTTACGAACGCCCATATGTCGATCGGATTTATGATGCTGTGTGCTTTTTTTATTAGTTATTGTCAGTTTAACAATGAAATTGTTATACATGACATATTGGATAGATAGAAATAACAATAAATAACATGTCAAGACTATTTGTAGCGTCCTGTTTTCAGTAATTATTAATTGAATTTTTAGTCACTACGTTCATCTGCAGATATTAAATCTTGAGGTAACTTTCTTTTCAATCTAACATGTATGTTCCGTTTACACAGGTTATAATGGGTAACTCCGTCACACTCACTCGCATTTTGGAAAACATGTTTGGCACTTTCACGAATGAAGCCTTACACGTAGGATACTCCTAGTTCATGATGTAGTTGATTGTTACGAATAAACCACGCATTCACTGCGATTCGCAATACTTTATTTTGGTAACGTTGTATTTTGTTGATGTTGGTTTTTGTTGTAGCACTCCAGACAGGGCAAGCATACAGTGGTGTTGGGCGCAGTAGTTTTGTACATTAGAATAGTACACTCTGGTTTCAACGATGACTTACGATTTATAAAAGGGTACAACTGCCTCATTCTATTATTGCCCTGCGATAGTTTGTAGCTTATGTGGTAGCTCCGTGCTAGTCTTACATCCAGATAAACTCCTAGGAATTTCACAGCTACATCCGTTGTATTCCAAGATATAGAGTTTACTTCAATTTTGATGTCGGATGGTGCAGCTATTTTTCTTAGTGTGAAGATTTTGCTGTGACATTTGGCAGCTTTATTTATATATTCCAAGTTTTAAACCATTTATTAATTATATGTAGTATCTGTAGCATGTGCAATTGTCGAACTGTTTGTTGCAGGTCTGTGTCTTGCGTGATTATCGCCGTGTCATCATGCAAGTGTAGCTATAGATGCTGTAGTAGTTGGGAAGTCCGAAGTGTAATGTTAAATTATAGGGGCCCCAGTATGCTTCCCTGTGGTACCTCAGCGTGTATAGCTTTGGTGTCGGATGTGTATGAGTTGATTTTAACGGCGAAAGTTCGGTTTTCTGAAAACGAGAAGATGACTACTGGAAAATAACTTGTTATGTTGGGACCTAGTAGTTTTTTCTTTAGGCCTTCGATCCACACTTTGTCGAAGGCTTGAGCCACATCCAAGAAGGTAATCGTAGTATAACATTTATTTTCAAATCCTTTTTCAGTGGTTTCACTGATTCTCTGTAGTTGATGACGGGTTGAGTGCTTTGATTTGAATCCAAACTGAAAGTTGGGTATTATATATTGCGTTTTCACAATTTTTAGTAACCGGTGAGAAAGGTGTTTTTCCAGGATTTTTGAAAAGGTCATTAGCAGGCTTATTGGTATGTAGCTCTTGATGTCTTTCTGATCTTTCCCTGGCTTAGCGAACATGAGGATGTGAGCATGTTTCCAGTTGCGAGGAAAGTAGCCAGTGCGAAGGCATGCGTTAATCATCATGACTAGATAGGCCAGGCATTTCTTGGTTAAGTTCAAGACTTGGGGAGAGCGGCTATAATTTGGGCTATTTCGTTCGGTAAAACAGGGCGGATGTTTTCCCTTATAACCGGATGGTTTCGCTCAATATGGTTAGTTATATGTATTGCCAGTGTGGGATTACAGATAATGGATGGTATGAAAACATGTTCAGGATGAGCTGCAAAGGCTTCTGAGTTTTCACCATCTGTGCAGATGACATCATTTCCATTAGTTAGTGTTGGTATTTCATTATGCTGTTTTCATATTCTTTTTGTAGTTTTCCACATGCCTGGATAACCGGGGCCAATATCAGCAATGTATCTTTAATATGATACAATCCAGTGAGGCTGTTTAGCAGCCTTTTTGTTTCCGGGTTTCTGCTTCGTTGCCATTGGCGTCTGGTTTGGCTTCTTGTTTTAACTAGGTTTAGTATGTAATATATATATATATATATATATATATATATTTGGGTTTAATTACATGTACAATACAATACATTATATAATACATTAACAACTATACAGCTGGTCGCTGCATCCCCAATCCCAGTCTCCATGCTACTCGGTCCTGCGCCATTCCTTCATCCATATCCCGGTTTACAAGCGCTCGTCGTATTCCCTCATTCCACGACTTTCGGGGCCGACCCCCTCTATTCTTCCCTGGCGGTTTCCATTCGAACACTCGCTTTGGTAATCTTGCTTCATTCATCCTAAGTACATGTCCAAACCATTTCAAACTTTTCTTTTCTATTCTGTCTACAATTGTTTCTCTTGCTTTCATTCTGTTTCTGATTTCTTCATTTCGGACTCGTTGTAGTCTTGATGTTCCGGAACTTCTGCGTAGATAGTCCATTTCTACTGCTATCAGTCTACGTTTTTCTTCTTCCTTCAAACTCCACATTTCACATCCATATGTCAGAACTGTTTCCACCATTGTTTGCCCGATTCGTTTTTTATTTGTGCTACTTATGTTCTTGTCCCACCAAATACTATTTAGGGCTCCTATTACATTCCTAGCTTTTTGAATTCTGTCACGTATTTCCTGGCTACCAATTCCATCTCCATCTATTGTTACCCCTAAGTATTTAAATTTATCCACCTGTTTAATTTGTACATTGTCATCTACAAAGATTTCAAATTTCGCATCAGTGTTCACCGCAAGATACTCCGTCTTTTCTAAACTTACTTCTAACCCCCACTTCTTATACTCTATGTATAATCGTTTTAACATAAACTCCATGTCGAAAGAATCTTGCGCTATTATGGCCTGATCATCGGCGAAACTAATTGTATAGAGGTGTATGTCATTTATAGGTAAGCCCATTCGTTCACATGATCTTTTCCACCCTCTCAAGGCTATTTCCACATAAATATTGAATAAAATAGGAGATAGACTACACCCTTGTCTAAGGCCTTTGGTGGGGTATATTGGTTCTGACAAGCATTGCCCTTGTTTGACGTAGGCTATATTGTTTTCATACAGTTCTTTAATGATTTTAAGTAGTAGTAGTATGTAATTGGGAGGACAATTATAATTTGGGGGGGGTAGGGTGTTGTTTTTAAGCGTTGTGACTGATCACTTTACAGCATCTACAATTGACGGGGTATGTTAGTAACTGCAGCATCTATGTATTCTTGGGTTTCACAGTTGTTTGATTCTTGAAGGTTTTGATTTATTTCTGTTCAAATGTGTCCCAGTTAATTGGTCTAATGATGAGTTTTTGCGGAGGTCGTCTCATTTTAAGCTTGCTGAGGAAGGATACTAGTACGGGTAAATGATCAGAGTTAAGTTCTGGTATTACACTTTGGTTGCTTTGTTTTGAAATGTTTCTTTGCAATACAATGTCAAGTATATCAGGCTGATGGCCAGCGAGGTAGGGAAAGTAAGTGTGCTCGTCTGGGGGTATAATTTGGAATGCATATGTGGTTGAGTGTTGTTATAGCTTAACTCCTTCAGGGTTAGTTGCTCGGCAGTCCCACGTATTGTTTTTGCAGTTAAAGTCTCCTATCACTAGTATTTGATCGGGTGTATTGAATAAGTTCTTTAGGTCATTTTCATCAAGTTTTCTGTTTGGTTGCCTATATGTGATAAGATAGCTTTGATTGTTTAGTCTCGCTCTGATTCCAATTGTTTCTAGAGTAGTAGTTGGGGTATCTGGGATGCACGTATGTTCAAATTTTTTTTTTGATGATGATGGCTACTCCTGCTGATACTGCCCTGGCATTTCGGTCCTTTAGATATGTATTGTATCCTGGTAGTTTGAAGTTATTATCATTGCGCAAGTGTGTTTCGGAAATGCGGGCTATGTCTACATTATACCTGGCTAAGAACGCTATAAATACTGACCGCTGACTAGTAATTCCATTCGAGTTCCAATTTAGGATTGTTAGATTTTATATTACTCGTTGGGTATTATGGCCCATTGAGCAAAAAGAGTAATATGGTTGTTGTAATAAATGTCTTGATTTGCGGAAGAAATGGGGTTATTAAGTCAATTATGATTTTGATAATATTTGAGTTCTGGGATGATTCAGTTCGTTGGGTTGTTGTTGGTGTTGCAGTGGTGAGGTAGGGGTTTAACACATTTTTAATTCGATCAGAAAAAGTTTGCATTGGGTTTACACGAGAATTGTTTGCGAGCGGTATATTTTTAATGCGTTTTCCACGGTAGCTAGCAGCACGGTCTTCTCTGCTGTTTACACATGTTGGTTTGATAATGGGTTGCTTGGTACACTCGCTGTGGATGTGGTTTCCAGCGCATTTGCCACATCTCGGAACAAGGGTACAGTAATTTTTGGGGTGCCCATAGCGCTGGCATCGATGGCACTGTGGCAAATATGTTGGTTTGTGCCTTATTTCTACGGTCACAGTTGAATAATATATTGATTTCAAGGTAAAGATTTTTTTGGCCTCATCATTGTTAGTTAATTCTACTGCATACACTGGAAGGGGCTTTTTATATTTTGTCAATAGTCGTGTTACATTAATAACAGGCAGAATATTTAGCTCTTCGTAATTTCATCGGTAGTTATTGATAACGGGACATTTTTAATTACCACTGATAGTGGTTTTGCATTTGGGTTTTGGAATGTGTGATGTAGAATTTTACTGTAGCGATAAAACTTGGTGAGGTTGTGATAGTCGTTTTCGTCTGATAAGTTGACGCGAAGCGTGTTTATGCTGCACATTGTGGTGAATATTTCCTTTACTATCGTTTTGATATCAGCTACAAGAGCTTTGTAATTTATTGCATTATGGAGATAAATTGGCGGAATTTTGGGTTTGTTGGTGGAAGTAGTTGGCTGATTATCCGATTTATTGTTTTCTTGGGTGTTGTTCTCATTATCATTTTGCGTAGACAAGTAAAATCTGTTTTTGTTATTAGCTCAATTTTGCGCTCACTCTGTATCAATGCTCGTACTCGACTCCATGTTACTGTGTAAAATTAGTGTGTTAATAGTATGAGGAATATTAATCATTTAAGAAGTGCGCGAGATAAAGTTTAAGAGTTTCATTTTGTACGGAAATAAACCCTGTTGATTTAACTATCACATAATTAGATATCTGTATGATTGGAAAAACGAAAATTGAAACTATAAGAAACCATCGAAATCGTAAGCACTCTTGTTCGAAGAACGGTGTAGATCTACGTTAGAAACGTCCTAAGCTTTGAAAATAGACCAAAGTAACAACGAACAGTTTACTAACTTGTTAAATATTTGTTACTCAAAACGTTATTCAGTATGGATATCAAGAAATCCAAATTTGGTTCCAGCGATACAGGGTTCGTTGAAGCTTTAAAAAGATATTTTCTGAACATTTAATTTCCAAAAGAAGTGACATTTATTAGCCGCTGGATTTCGGTTTCTGACAACACTGGTATATTATGTAGGTGATTATTTGAATAGAATGGTTTTTAAGGACAATTGGAGGCCCTAGAGAAATAGAATAACGTTTCGCAACCATATTAAGTTTCACTCAAAATGGGGCAAGGTTGATGGAGCGTATAAATGGAGAATGATACTATAAAAAATTCATTAAATAAAAGATGTTCATTACAAAGAGATAAAAACTGTTTTATATACTGTTTATCTCTAATGTGACTTCTATTACGTCTCTCGATTACTTCTTTTTTAGCATCATTACTTTGCTTTATCTTCGCATAAAATTGTTAGGAAATTTCAGGAAAAATACATTTTAGGATCAATAAACTAAACATTGTAAAGACTGCTTTCCCAAGCCTACATTTTTGTCTGTGAAAATAGTCTTCCTAGGAGTGTGGATGTCTCTGACACACATCTACAATTACAGCGTTTATATATTTCATCTCTGGATGCATGGTAATTTATCGCCATTTTCTGCGTTAAATGGTTCATCCCATCCACTGTTTCCAACTATCTTGCGTATATCATTCCTTCAACTGATTCTAGGCTTATTGTGATTTCTTCTTCCTGTTCT
This sequence comes from Limonius californicus, assembly GCA_014611495.1. Lineage (NCBI taxonomy): Eukaryota > Metazoa > Arthropoda > Insecta > Coleoptera > Elateridae > Limonius > Limonius californicus. The sequence goes on from JABXWE010045987.1 coordinate 8,252, forward strand.
GAGCCTCCTCTCGGTCACCTTTGTGTTCCATCTGTTGTCTTCCTTTATCATAACATGTCCTGCCCATGGCCACTATAGACTTAGTTACAATATCGTCTACTCTACTTTTGTTTCTTAGGCCTTCATCTGTTTTCTTTCCTGCAGACATTGACCTATCCATTGCCATTGATTTTAGTATTGTCTCAGTAAGGGACTACGTCTCAGAGGTGTATAGAAGCATTTTGAGGATACATTAATTTAATACCTTCGTTTTAGGTATTGCAAGTACGCATTTGATTTAATAACATTCCTTAATTTTAAAAGTCGGTTCTTGTCCTAAGTATGTATATTCTTCTACTACTTTTAGCCGATTGTCGTGAATTCTGATAGATTCTTGTTTCAATTCAGTTCTGAGCACATCTTTTAGGAAAGAAATGAATAATTTGGGGGAGATCGTATCCCCTGTGTCATCATCATTGACAGCCTTCTCGTCCCACTGCTGGGCATCTGTCTCTTATCTGCCACGTGTTTCTCCTCAGCGCTGAGGTAGAAAGATGGGGGACCTACAGATTAAAGTAGAATCCGAACGACAGAAATTCCGGAAAGGTTTTTAGCATTAAGATCCCACGGTTGCAAGCCGGATTGGGAAATTGTATATGGTGGGTTGCAGACAAGATTTTTATAAATCTGCTTAGTAATGCTTAGTTTTCGAACCCAAGCCAGAATCGACATTTTACTCAGAAGCCAAGCGCTCTACCAACTGAGCTACCACCACATTGGGTATTGTCCTATCCGGGTTATTTTATAAGTTCTGAATTAATTGAATGTATCGATAATCGATTTTGCATCTATCGACGGCCTTTTCAAAATTAATGAAGGCTAGTTATAGGGGCGTCACTTGTCTCTCGATGAATATGGTCTATAGTGACCCTATACAGACTATATAGACCCTTGTCGAAAGCTTGTTCCGATGGTTGGAATACGTCTAAATGGATTGATATTCTGTTTATTATTGTTCTGGTCAGAAATTTGTATACAATAAGCGATACTAGTGAAATCGTGGGGTATTTTCTTAAGTCATTCTTACACCTTTTTGTATATTAAGATTACATTAGCGTCTTCCCATGCTTTAGGTGTTAACCCTGTGTACAGTATATTCTTCCTTCTGTTTTTATTAACTTTCTTACAATGCGCCTGATTCTCCGGCTTTGTATTTTATCATTTTCTTTAGTGTTACTTCTATTTCTCTTTGCTAATTGACGATTTATTATGGGCGTATTGTTTGCTTAATATTGCTCTGTTGTCGTTTGGGTCTATAGGCGGTTCTTTAATCTTTGTGGGGTATAGATCCTTGTAGCATTTCTCTATTTTCTCTATAAGGATATCTGCACGATTATGTATAGGGTTCCATCTAAATTTTCATATAGGATACTTGAATAGTATTAAACAATGAATGTTATTAAGTTGAAATAGTTTGTCCTAAAATTCTTAGGGATTGCTATTTGGTACTATAGTTAATTTCTTTTAACAGAATATTTGGTAAACAGTGGGCAATGTTGGTATAACCCCTAACTTCAATCCGCGATTGTCCCAGTTAATCCACGACATGTGATCACTCTAGCTAGATATGAGAGAAGAAATAAATGTATTTTAAGCATGATATACTTGCTACCACTAACCAGGTACAGTTGGAACGATGTGAAATGTAATGAAGGCATCAGAATAGAACTATAAGTAGACACTGTAAACGAAATGATACCAAAAACTGGATACAACATTTAGAGAAAATGCTAGAAAGCAGATTATACCAAAAAGCAAAGACGTACAAACCTATAAGGTAAACGGCGTATGAAACGACGGAAGGGACAGGAACAGCCTAGTTAATTGTCTAAATCTTGTAGTTGATGATTACGAACTTTTAATCAATATCTAACAAAAAAAAATGTCACTGTTTTTGCTTCCATGTAATGTTTTAGGTATTTAAGCAATATTGAAATATAAAACTATTACCCTTTTTACGAACTATTTCTGACTTGATCGTACTATGAAGTTCGCAAATAAAACAAGAAGAATTGTTTTTGTTATATAAGTGAGCTACTTTGATATAAAAACCATTATATGTTTATATCAACTATTAGAATGAATACGTCTAGACTATTAACTACATTTTATAAGAAGAAATCAAAGTCTGCGTGGTATTTATGAAAATGAGGAAACATTCAACAAAATTAAATATTAAACGTTTACTTACTTCCTGCTGAGAATACATCACACATGCAAATAAACTGACAATTACTAGTTGATAGTACGCAGCCATCTTAATCAAACCGATATATGGTAACTTCTAAATTTTTGGGAGCCACTTTTATATGTTAGCTGTTAAAACTAGCACAAAGAAATACAGAAACTATTAGCGATTACGTCAACGTCAACAGTGATAATAATAATTTGTTAGATTTTTATAAAAACCACAAACTAAATGAACTCAATGAAGAATTTAATTTTCGCAGTGTTAATATTGCTGATATAATAGGAATTATAAACAAGATTAAAAGTAAATCTAAAGGAATCGATGGACTTAATATTGATTTAATCAAGCTTTGTTGTCCTACCTTATTACCTTATTTAACCCATTTGATTAATTTCTGTTTAGCGAATAACATTGTACCAAAATTGTGGAAAAAAGCCTTAGTTATACCATTACCAAAAAAACCAAACATTCTTGAATTAAAAGACCTGAGACCAATAAGTATTTTACCCGTATTCTCCGGGGACCGCGGTAGACTAATGGCCACAGCGCTTGGCTTGGAGTTATTCTACCAAAGTCGCTCAGGTTCGAATCCTGAGCACTGCACTTTCCCAGGGTGTTTGTGGTGTCTGGGGCATGGGGTTTTTCAAGGGTGGGGCATGTTAGACCTGTGAATAGCACGAAATGTGCTGAGCCGGGGTACGCTGGGTGGGATGGGAATCTTGGAGTTGCCTTTGGCAACTCCACGATTCTTAAAAAAAAAAAAAAAAAAAAAAAAAAAAAA
>JABXWE010045988.1:0-11956 GCA_014611495.1 Limonius californicus
AGATTATCATACAGTATCCTTATGATGTTATTCTATTTCCTGTAGGACGGTTCATCACTATTTTCAAGATTTTCCATAATGCGTACAAGATTTACTTCGGATTACTACACAATTTATTTAGGATTTTAATCTACTTCCTGTAGGACTTTGCTCGCCATATTTAAGATTTTTCATAACTTATACAAGATTTATTTCAGATTATTACACGTGATGATATTGATGAGATTTTTCGTAATGTGTACAAGATTTACTTCAGATTACTATACAATTTTCCTTAGGATTTTACTCTACTTTCTGTAGTACTTTTGGTCACCATTTTCAAGATTAAAATACTTTCGGTATGTTCTACCCACCAAAGAACACTTCATCACAATCATACAATTGTTTACTAAGTTACCCTTAAGGAAAATTATTTAAATAAGTTGGGTAAACGCTTCTAGACGATTGATAATATGTATCAAAATGTAACAGTTATCTTTTTATCGTAAGATTTTTAGCAAATTATTATTGCTGTTGGAAAATCCCAAAAACTAAAAAAAATGGAAAAAAATTATTAATACAACTTTTTGCTTGAAAATTGTTCCAAAAAATATTTGAGCCAGTCCTGCAGCGACGAACCCTTCCAGGTGCGGGTGAAATGTTAATCCAAGATCAGGGCATAAACAATTAATTACACACTATCTTGATGATTTACGTAAAGAAACGCAATGCAGACCCAAAGGCCGTTAGTAACAGCACGGTTATCTTCATTTGCAGCGGGGGAGAGCGAATTCGACGCATTTTCCACAGTGTTGGCTGCAATGGTTAGAATCAATACAGGGGTTGAGCCCAGCTCCGTTCCAATCCGAAGATAATTCAGTTTCCAATGTAAATGCATTCTAGCGAATATATCCTAGCTTAACTAAAATAGCTCCGCATATCTCGCTTACGCACGTGCCTTTTCCGGAAAACGAACGTGCGTTCTCTCTCTAGCCCGCTCCCCTTTGCGAGACAGCCGCAATTTTTGCAGATCGTGTAATTGCACGGCCAAAGAGTTTTTTCCAGACCGGAATTATTTGAAATTCAGATCAGATCAGTTCGGAACGTATGTCTATTTGATTTTTACTAAATACTGAATTTTCGGTAAGAGAAAATTGTAATAAATACTACTGCTTTGGTGCAATTTTTTCATCACCATCATCGATTTGTAGGTTTACATTATTAATGGGCAAAGTTCAAACTCCACGTTATAAAAATTTTATTTCCTTGAGCTGCCTTGTAATTTGGTTTTGAAATGTAAAAGTTTAATCTTTAATAAAGGCTCTTCTTTTGCACGTCCTCATCCTGAATAGTTGAATTTTCTTTCGGAATTTTAAAATTTAGAATTCCCGAGCTGCGAGCGAGACGCCGACATAATAAAACTACTGCTCTCATTAATTGCCGAGGTTCATCTCAAAGAAATACTTGTTATTCTGAAGTTGGCCTGATTATCCTTTATGTCTGTATAATAGCACGTAATCAGGACAAATTGCAGCAGGGAATGAAACACGCTGCAGTCTTATCCCTTTTTATGTGTGTAGATAAAGGCACTTATTACTTCCACAAAGGTCCTTTCTGCCCGAGTAAACAGACTTTCATATGCGATATTAAAGATACAAATTTCCATCTGATAGCAGACGGGATCAAAGTTGGTTTGCTCCACAAAGCATTTCATAATATATTCATGAAATAATAAAGATAGGATATGATAAAATTTCGGAATATTCCTTGGAATTTATAAGCAATATTCTCCGATAAAACCCGGAATTTTGGTCTCGGAAAAACCCTTAGAATAATGACCAACCCCAACGCCAATTTATTTATTAAAACATTAATTATAGTAAATTAAAGAAAACAAGGAAAGACAGGTAAATAGATTGACGTTTAATATATCTATGTTAATAGAGAGCTCTTCTTTACGTTTAAAAAAAAACAACGAATAAAGCAAATCCAAACTGTACAGAAACAATTATTTATATTGTTTTTGCGTGAGGGTTTTTATTGTCCAAGACTAGTTTATTTCTGTTAAATTGTTGTGCAGAATGGTGTGCCTTCACATTTGAACGCGAAATTAGCATAACCCGCGCAGCGTTTCCTTAATTATTACCAATATAAGTAAACAAAAACAAATATTCAATTTTTTCAACATAAGAGGTGGTATTGTTAAGGGTTCACTTTTTCTATGTTCTATGTACAAGACGGTGTGCAGGCACAGTTGACAGCAAAGTTACTATAATAAACGCTTTGGAATTTAAATGTTTTATTAGTATAGGAATTGTAAAGGGAGTAGGTTATGATTTAAGGAGGAAAATTAATATGATTTCTAAAATGTGTTCTTATATAAGTATTTTCTTGTAGTTTCCTGTTATATTTTATGTAGGATGGTATGTTTTCTCCTATCATAAAAGATTATATTATTTCCGAATATCTTCACATTTTGGGAATAAGTTCCAGGTCCTACGATTAGGTAATGCTCACAATAACTCAACAATGCCAATTCAAAACAAAAAATGATTGTTTTTAACAATAGAAGGCTGTTTGCTATGTAGTAATCATGCATTTCAAGAGTGTGTTGATCGAGCTATATTAAAATGACAACTGCATTTCATATCAAACTGATCCATACACGAACCGGGAGAGCTTTTAAAAGCATTTGTCACCTGTTAGTTCCATTACACGAAATTTAAATTGAATTGTTTGGTTTTATGTCGGGTATCATATTCAGTTTACAACAATAAATTTTACTAATGCTCCACTTCCATTTCATTTTGCTGTGTTATTCTAGTTGATTAATTTGCGAAATATTTATTTCACTATATGCGCTCAAATATGGAAATTAGATACTGACCTGTCCGGTTGTATGTTTTCTTCAATCATAAATATAATCCATGAAATAACACAATGGGAATTGGGTTACATTCTGTAAGGTTACATACTTCAAAATGGCTTGATTCTCACTTTCCCCGCAAACCATTAAGGAAAATATTTAGTTCAAGCGGTAAGTCCTCATAAAATACTATAATGGAAATTTTTAAAATTGTCTGGTTGTTTTCTCCTACTTCTCCAGTCTAATTTAATCGTTCAAAGAAAATATTTGTAACATTCCAGGCCCTCATAAATGTCATAGAAGAGCATATTGGAAACACACTCGCATCCTTGATTTCATATATCTGGTTCTATTCTCTCATTTCTTTCCTGGAACTTGATCAGGACTCGAATTTAGGTGTGCAAACCTCATTTAAGAAAATATTTAGCTACATCTGCAGGACCTCATTAATGTAATTTATAAAATTACATAACAGAAATTATTTTTTTAATCGATTTCATATTTTTATGAAAGCTAGTTTACATACATCACTAAATTCAATTTGCTATATTGTATGTATAAATATAATTCATGGTAATTCATTTGGTCTCCGGTATTTGTAAAATTGTATGGTCTTAATGGGGACTTAGACATAGAACATAGTTAAAATATCTGATTGTTGTTTCTAATTTTTTCAGTGTAACATAATCAAGACTTAAACTAAGGGCCACTGCTTTGCGCACCTCATTCCAAGAAAATATTATTAACATCTGCAAGCAATCATAAATGTAATTCATAGAATCACATATTGGAAATACACTTGTAGCCTTTGATATCATATCTCGTTGTATTCTCTCGTTCCTCTCGTCAAACTGAAGCGCAGCTGCTTTGCGTACCTCATTCCAAGAAAATATTAGTAACATCTGCAGGGCCTCATAAATGTAATTCATAGAATAACATTGGAAATACACCAGTAGGCTTTGATATCATATCTCGTTGTATTTTCTCGTGTCTCTCGTCGAACTGAAGCGCAACTGCTTTGCGCACCTCATTCCAAAAAAATATTAGTGTCATCTGCATGCCCTCATAAATGCAATTTATAGAATTTCATTGGAAATACACCAGTAGGCTTTGATATCATATCTCGTTGTATTCTCTCGTGTCTCTCGTCGAACTGAAGGGCAACTGCTTTGCGCACCACATTCCAAGAAAATATTAGTGTAATCTGCATGCCCTCATAAATGTAATTCATAGAATAACATTGGAGGCTTTCATATCATATCTCATTGTATTCTGTTGTGTCTCTCGTCGAATTATAGCAATATTTAGCTAAGTTTCCGGGTCTTCATAAATGAAATTCGCAAAAACATATTAGAAATTTGCCTGCAGAGTTTGATCATATATATTTTGGAAATTGTCTAGTGCTTTTCTCCCACTTCTCTTCTCTAACTTAATCAGGACTGGAACTTAGGACAACTAGTTTACACATCCTATTAAACAAAATATTGAGTTACCTTTGTAGGTCCTTGTAAATGTAATTCATAGAAATTCATATTGAAAATTTCCCTGCACCCATTGTTCTCCTGTAATTTTAAAATTGTCTGATAGGCGTCTTATCATTTCTCGAGTATAACCTATTTCGGACTCGAACTTCGGGTAATTGGTTTGCACACATCAGTAAAGAAAATATAGAGTTACATCTGCCGGTCCTCATAAATGTAATTCATAGAAATTAATATTGAAAATTTCCCTGCACCCATTGTTCTTCAGTATTTTTAAAATTGTCTGTTTGGCGTCTTATCATTTCTCGAGTATCACCTAATTCGGACTCGAACTTCGAGTAATTGGTTTGCACATATCAGTAAAGAAAATATAGAGTTATATCTGCAGGTCCTCATAAATGTAATTAATAGAAATTCATATTTGAAATTTCTCTGCAGTTTTCGTTCTCCTGTATTTTGAAAACTGTCTGATTAGTATCTATGATTTTTCGAGTCGACCCTAATTAGGACTCGAACTTCGGGCAATTGGTTCACACACATCATTAATGAAAATATGGAGTTACATCAGCAGGTCCTCATAAAAGTAATTCATAGAAATTCGTATTGGAAATTTCTCAGCAGTTTTTGTTCTCTTTTATTTTTAAAACTGTCTGATTAGAATCTATCATTTCTCAAGTCGACCCTAATTAGGACTCGAACTTAAGGCAATTGCTTTGCACACATCAGTAATGAAAATATAAAGTTACATCTGCAGCTCCTCATAAATGTAATTAATAGAAATTCATATTGGAAATTTCTCTGCAGTTCTTGTTCTCCTATATTTTCAAAACTGTCTGATTAGTATGTATCATATCTCGAATCGACCCTAATTAGGACTCGAACTTCGGGCAATTGGTTTGCATCAGTTAATAAAATACTGTGTTACATCTGCAGGTCCTCATAAATGTAATTCATTGAAATACGTATTGGAAATGTCCGCGCAGCCTTTGCCCTTCTGTAATTTTAGAACTGTCTGATTGTTGTCTATTATTTCTCGAGTCGAATCTAATTAGGTCTCGAACTTCGAGCAATTGGTTTGCACACATCAGTAAATAAAATATTGTGTTACATCTGCAGATCCTCATAAATGTAATTCATAGCAATTAATATTGGAAATTTCTCTGCAGTTTTTGTTCTCCTATATTTTCAAAACTGTCTGATTAGTATGTATCATCTAATTAGGACTCGAACTTCGAGCAATTGGTTTGCACACATCAGTAAATAAAATATTGTGTTACATCTGCAGATCCTCATAAATGTAATTCATAGCAATTAATATTGGAAATTTCTCTGCAGTTTTTGTTCTCCTATATTTTCAAAACTGTCTGATTAGTATGTATCATCTAATTAGGACTCGAACTTCGAGCAATTGGTTTGCACACATCAGTAAATAAAATATTGTGTTACATCTGCAGATCCTCATAAATGTAATTCATAGCAATTAATATTGGAAATTTCTCTGCAGTTTTTGTTCTCCTATATTTTCAAAACTGTCTGATTAGTATGTATCATCTAATTAGGACTCGAACTTCGAGCAATTGGTTTGCACACATCAGTAAATAAAATATTGTGTTACATCTGCAGATCCTCATAAATGTAATTCATAGCAATTAATATTGGAAATTTCTCTGCAGTTTTTGTTCTCCTATATTTTCAAAACTGTCTGATTAGTATGTATCATCTAATTAGGACTCGAACTTCGAGCAATTGGTTTGCACACATCAGTAAATAAAATATTGTGTTACATCTGCAGATCCTCATAAATGTAATTCATAGCAATTAATATTGGAAATTTCTCTGCAGTTTTTGTTCTCCTATATTTTCAAAACTGTCTGATTAGTATGTATCATCTAATTAGGACTCGAACTTCGAGCAATTGGTTTGCACACATCAGTAAATAAAATATTGTGTTACATCTGCAGATCCTCATAAATGTAATTCATAGCAATTAATATTGGAAATTTCTCTGCAGTTTTTGTTCTCCTATATTTTCAAAACTGTCTGATTAGTATGTATCATATCTCGAATCGACCCTAATTAGTAATTAGGACTCGAACTTCGGGCAATTGGTTTGCACACATCAGTTAATAAAATACTGTGTTACATCTGCAGGTCCTCATAAATGTAATTCATTGAAATACGTATTGGGAATTTCCGTGCAGCCTTTGCCCTTCTATAATTTTAGAACTGTGTGATTGTTGTCTATTATTTCTCGAGTCTAATCTAATTAGGACTCGAACTGCGGGCAATTGGTTTGCACACATCAGTAAATAATATACTGTGTTACATCTGCAGGTCCTCATAAATGTAATTCATAGAAATTAATATTGGAAATTTCTCTGCAGTTTCTGTTCTCCTATATTTTCAAAACTGTCTGATTAGCATGTATCATATCTCGAATCGACCCTAATTAGGACTCGAACTTCCGGCAATTGGTTTGCACACATCAGTATTGAAAATATTGAATTACATCTGCAGATCCTCATAAATGTAAGTTATAGAAATTCATATTGGAAATTTCCGTGTAGTCCTTGTTCTCCTGTATTTTGAAACGGTCTGATTGTTGTCTATCATTTCTCGAGGCTAACCTAATTAGGACTCAAATTCTAGACAACTGGTTTGCACAACTCGTTAGGAGAAATATTTAGTTCGACATGCAGATTCCTATTAAAGTAATTTATAAAATAACAAGATGCGAAACCATTTGCAGTATTTATTTCAATAGTGCCTGTATTTCATTTTTATGATTAATATCATACGCATAATGTTTTAAGTCTGCTGGAGTGAAATGAAAGGAGAAAATAATAGACCTGTCTGAAAATACCTTCTCTATGTTCATTATGGAAATATTTCTATGGCATATTTCATGCATAGTTTTATCTAGCATGATAAGAGAGTTTTCGGGTTGCTAGCTAAAATTATAAATGTTGTGTTATTGATTATCTTAAAATTCCGTATTAATTAAGCCTAAAGTTCAATAATTAATTTAGTTGTCATTATATTATTTTACTCTTTTTTCAATTATTTGGAACATATTATTATATACAATTTTATTTTAGGTTGGATATAATAAATATTAGCAGCACCTCCAGCGAATTGCTTGTTTTTATGTAAAATTAATTAAACATACATGCAATTTTGCCCGAAACTGTATTCATATGGCGTTATAATATCACATTTATAAAAGCAACGTTTTTCAAAGCATTTGTCATATGTTGGTTCATTAGGTTGATTTCAAATTAAAACGTTGTTAGTGAATCAGTATCCAATCAATTCCGATTTAATGTACATTTTAGTTCAATTAATGTTTGTATGAATTTATGACCTTATAAATATGGCTGTTTGTCTAAAATAGTTTTTCTTTTCAGGTGAGTTAAGATTTTCCAACTGCAGCATTTTGAAAACTTGGTAAGTTTCAATTTGATATGAAGCGTTCGACGTTTCGAAATCTTCAGGACCGGCATTTCGGCTAACTGTACAAAAACTCCCCCAAGCTCAAATTAGATTTTTCTCTTTAGGCAAACAAAAACAATAAATTTTCCCTCATTTTCTTTTGCACGTGTACAAACTTGCTAAAAACAGTGCAGAGTCCCATTCCAAAAAGTTGGGGAAACTTTCCGCGCGCCCCCTCGATCTGGGCGCTAATTTATTGCCAGAGAGCAGCACCTTTTCATTTACTTAAGGGATGCACACCCGGGATTAAGCACTAAATTGTCTCGGTATTTTTAGTGACCGTAAAATATGCCCCTGCATAAATACAGCTCTCGGTTTTTAACACTAAAATATACACCTTATTAACATGTGAAACAGCCATAAAACCTAAACACATGTTAATCGCACGATCTCTCTTGAACTTACCCTCCAATAAACAGAACGCAAGTACACATGGGCGTTCGTTAAGAAAGGACTCAGATTTAAGCTTGTTATTTTATTTATTTAAATGAATTTCTTAAAGTAATAAAACTAACAAAAGTGGCTTGCTCGGGGTACTTGGTTCGAACCCACCCCCTTGTAAATATGCCAAAGCTTTTCAGTTTGAAATTCTTAACAATTTTCGCTTAGTTGCACATTATTAACTCGTAGAATATTGCCCATTAAATATTAAATCACAACATGAAGCTATTCTGCGACGAGTAAGTACTTAAAATGGTAATTTAATATTAATAAGAGTACATACGCCCCTGCTAATACATGCAAGGCTAAAGTGCTTGCCCGATGAATGATAAGCATTTACTTTCTTGGACATTATTCAAGAATGTGATGTATTTTGTTGGCTTAAACAAGCTTATCGCACAATCTACTTCGCTGTACATAAATTGTACGAATCCGGGAATCGATAAAACGGCATTAAACTGCAGGGGCTGTTACCGGACTTTTTAAATTAAATTTTTATTTTTATTAACAAAGGGAGCGAGGAGTGCTTAGGAGCAAGTGTGTTCCACCAAATGTGATAAGGACACATTAAGGCGCTTTATGTGGTCATAGTGCGAGGGTCACTGCCATTAAACAGGGGTTTTACAGCCCCAAAAAATTATATGTCTTAAACGAGGTTCTCATTGAAACCGGGAAGACTAAGGAGATGGGATTTTTAAGACGCCTTTTAATAAGGCGGCTACGTGCTATTTGCTTATTAATTAATGATCTCATTTATGTGTTCCTTTATTTCGGTGTAATTACAGGTTCAGATATGCCGACAGTCTGAAAATATAGGAAATTAAGCTGCTAATAGCTAATAGCAGAACGTTTAAATAAGTTAAGCTCATTTGTCGATGAACTGTCTGAGAACACGAATTTGGCTCTATTTATACAGGGAAGTTATATTTAATAATGAATCATAAATAATTGCTAGCAATAGGACATTAATCAGGCGGTATTCGACCAATAAATAACTCAGAACCCTATATTTTTGTTGTTTGTTAGTTGTAGAACACTACTCGAACGTATTCTCAACCATTAAACTCAATTAATCCGGCAATATCTACTGAAGAATTATATAACGAACAATTAAACCTGGGGCATTGTTATGGAGGAAGAGGAAGATTATAAAGAAAATAGGAAAATTGGAAAGTTTAGGTTTAAATAACCACATAGGTATTTTGTGGTTAATATATTATCTGCCAAAATGGATGAAAAAAGAAAGCTGTAATTGGTGGAGTTGTAGCAATTTTAAAAAATGTAGAAAGGATGAATGAATCACAAGTTAAGGACCAGGAGACAAGGAATATTAACTAGAGAAAGAAACGCTAGATAATGCATTACGGTACTTTGTACGAATTATGAATCCAGGAGATGTCCATGTGAAGTGGAAGGGAAGAAGAGACGTAAAGTATTTAGTAAGTAGAAAACAATAAAGATGAAAAAAATAAACGCGGAAAGCTTGGGCAGGCCCTAGAAGCTAGTTTAAAGTACCCCTTTTAAAATTTAAATAAAGTAGAATGAAAGTAGAAGAGGAGTAAAGAAGAAAAATATATAATGTGGGAAAAAACAATTAATTTGTGTAAATAAAGTAGGAAAGAAAACAAAATATATGGTTTTAAAGAGGAAGCAAACTGAAAAATATATAGAAAAATCAGAAGGTTAAATAATGGGAAACACATACAAAGATATACATAGCATATTTTACCTGCCCTTTTAATGAAGAAGAGGCAATAGCAGAAGGAAGGAAGGAATTGGAAAGTATTGAAAGCAAACAACAACGGAAAACAAGAAGCAAATTGAGAACGCAACCGAAATATTAAAGGGGTAAATAATTGTAATAATTTATGAAGATACTTTAATCTGCTTCACTACTCTTTGAATGAAGAATAGCAAGGAACGTACGGGTTCGGCAATAAAAAATGTTGGAAGGCAAAGGAAGAGTAAAAGTGAGAAACAAACAGGAAGCTTAGAGAAGTTAACGTATAAGAAACATTTACTGAAAAATTAGAAAATCAGCAGAAAAGTGAAGAGAAAGCAGGAAGGTTGAGAATCTTAAGCAATAAGCAAGATTCACGAAGATACTTTAAGGTAGTTTACATTTATGTGCAATGTACATAACCGGAAGGTATCGAAAATGAAGCATACCGAAAGAGGAAGAGGAAAGTGAATAGAGAGCGGGAAGTTTAGAAAAGTTAAACAGTGAGCAAGATTCACGAAGACACTTCTAAGTACTTTACAGGAACGTTTAATGAAGAAGCAGAATAACTGAAGGAATTAGAAAATGACAATGTCGCAAGCTTAAGGATAAGTGAACAGAAAGCAGGAAGTTTCGGAAAGTTAAACAGTGGGCAAGGTTCACAAAAATACTTTCAAGTGGTTTATAGCAATGTGTAATGAAGACGCAGAAAAGAGGACGGAATCGGAAATGGAAAATATCGGAAGCTTAAAGAAAGCGAAAAGTGAATAGAAAGCAGGAAGTTTCGAAAAGTTAAACAGTGAGCAAGATAAACGAAGATACTTCTAAAGTAGCTTACAGGAATGTTTAACAAATAAGCAGAAAAACTGAAGGAATTAGAAATTGAAAATATCGGAAGCTTAAGGGAAGAGAAAAGCGAATAGAAAGCCGAAAGTTTCGAAAACTTAAACAGTGAGCAAGATTCACAGAGTTACTTTCTAAGTACTTTACTTGAATGTTTAACGAAGAAGCAGAAAAACTGAAGGAATTGGAAGTTGAAAATATCGGAAGCTTAAGGGAAGCGAAAAGTGAATAGAAAGCTAGAAGTTTCGAAAAGTTAAACAGTGAGCAAGATTCACGAAGATACTTCTAAGTACTTTACAGGAATGTGTCACGAAGAAGCAGAAAAACTCAAGGAATCGGAACTTAAAAATATCAGAAGGTTAAGGGAAGAGAAAAGTGAATAGAGAGTACGAAGCTTCGAAAAGTTAAACAGGGAGTAAGATTGACGAAGATACTTCCGAGTACTTTACTGGAATGTTTAATGAAGAAGCAGAAAAGTGGGAGGAATTGAAAATTGAAAATATCGGATGTTTAAGGGAAGGGAAAAGTGAATAGAATGTTAGAAGTTGCGAAAAGTTAAACAGTGAGCAAGATTCACGAAGATACTTCTGAGTATTTTACGAAGCAGAAAACCCAAAGGAATCGGAAAGTGAAAATATCGGAAGCTTAAGCCAAGAGAAAAGTGAATAGAAAGCAGGAAGTTTCGAAAAGCTAAGCAGTGAGCAAGCTTCGCGAAGATACTTTCAAGTACTTTACAGTAATGTGTAATGAAGAAATAGAAAAACTGAAGGAATCGGAAATTGAAAATATTGGAAGCTTGAGGAAAGAGCAAAGTGAATAGAAAGCAGGAAGTTTCGAAAAGTTAAACAGTGAGCAAGATTCACAAAGATACTTTGAAGTACTTAACAGTAATGTGTAATGAAGAAGCAGAAAAATTGAAGGAATCGGAAATTGAAAATATCAGAAGGTTTAAGGGAAGAGAAATGTGAATAGAAAGCAGGAAGTTTCGAAACGTTAAACAGTGGGCAATCAGGAAGATACTTTCAAATACTTTGCAGGAATGTTTAATGAAGAAATAGAAAAACTGATGGAATCGGAAATTGAAAATATTGGAAGCTTGAGGAAAGAGCAAAGGGAATAGAAAGCAGGAAGTTT
>JABXWE010045992.1:0-15711 GCA_014611495.1 Limonius californicus
GCTATCAAAGTTCCTGATAGTACAATATCGTGAGTCAATTCTGGCATCTTCCATTGCTGTTAAGAAGGCCCAAGTTTCAATGCTATCGAAGGCTTTACGGTAGTCTAAAATGCTAAATGTATAGGAATATTGTAGGTACTCTGTTGTTTTTGCTATAAATGTCCTGATTGTAAATGATCTATGGTTCCAAATCTTTTCCGGAATGCAGCTTGCGCCACTGATTGATACGCGTCCAACTTACGTAGCTGTTGATCGATTTGTTATGTTTGTCAAAAGTTTGTACGTATGTGACAACAAACTTATAGATCTATAGTTTTCTATATTTGTATGATCTCCTTTTTTGTATAGTAGAATAATTTCTGCATTTTCCAGGGTTCGGGTATTCTTCCTTCCATTACGCATTTGTTTATCAGTATTCTCACGGCTTCTATAAGTGTTTCTCCGCCCATTTTTAACATTTCTGAAGTTATCTGGTCTTCACTGGGGCTCTTACCACTTTTCATTTGTTGGAGTGCGTATTTAATTTCGGATGGAGTTATTTTTGGCATATCTTCTGAGCCGACATTTAAAATATATATCTTTGTAGGGACCTATAGGGTTTGGTAAGATCGCTGAATAAAGTTTTTTGTAGAATTCTTGTATTTCTTTCACAATTTCTTTCTTGTTTGTCACTAGGTTCCCTTGTTTATCCTTTATATTCGTGCTTTTTTGTTTTCCCCTCGTACGGTTTGATCTTAATACTCTTATGTTCTTGTTATTTTCTATTGTTTCTAAAACTTGTTTCGTTTTATAGGCTCTCAATTCTGTTCTTATTTTTTTCTTTACTGTGGTGTTTATGGTGTTATACTCCGAAGTGTCTCTTCTGGTTTTTCTTCTTTCTATTGCTTTTACTATTCCTGGTCTTAATTTAGTTTCCGTTTGATTTCTTATCTTACTACATATCTTTTTTGTAGCTACGTGTAATGTAATTTGTTATCTTCTCTGTTATTTCATCGAGGTTCTTGTCTTGGAGTGCTAGTGGGTTTAACTTCTTTCTCAGCTCTTCTTGATATGTTTCTTTATTAAAGGATAAAGCATCTTTCGTTCGGAATATATTTTTGGTCAACAGTTTTTTCCTTTCTATTTTTGTATTAATTTGTATGTCGCCACGCACCAGTCTATGATCACTTCCAGTGTGGAATTGATTTAGTACGGAAGTATCTCTGCATATGTTCTTATTGTTTGAAAAAATGAAGTCTATTTGATTTTTCACTCGACATCTGCGCTACGCCATGTCCATTTTCTTTGGTCTTTTTTCCGAAAGAAGGTATTTAAGCAGAACAGTTTTTCATTGCCAAGATAATTTGCTAATATATTTCCTCTATAATTTCTGTCCCCCAACCCAAAATTTCCGTAATATTTAGTGTCATCTGGCTGTCTCTTTCCTATTTTAGCGTTAAAATCTCCCATAACGATGACATAGTGAGTGTTTTCAGAATTTCTAGCACGTGTAGTGTCTTCGTATAGTTGTTCGATTGATTCGTCATTTGCTTTACTAGTCGGTGCATAACAGTGTATTAGTTGAATACTGTATCTATTATTTAATTTATTACTAAGTATATAACTCTGTCCGAGATTGCGTAGTATTTAGTTAGTAGTTGTTCAACTTGACTGTTTACGATGAAAGCTACACCTCCATAGCTATGATTGTTGTCGGAGTTATGTTGGTATAGTGTGTGCCCGGATTTTAGGGTGTTCTTTTTCTCTCCTTAGAGTCGCGTTTCGCATAGACTTATAATGTCCCATTTGATAGCTCTTAATTCTTGTTCCAATTCTTCGAGGTAATCATCTGTCCCCATTGTTCTAATGTTATAAGTTGCGATGAGGATTTTATGTGTGTATAATGTCGTCTACGTTTAACACAATTTGTCGTTTTTCTGCCCCCCCCCCCCCTCCAGAATCCATGGTGATGGGGTTTCGAGCTTTGAGCTCTACCCACCTGGGGTATTTTTGATTTGAAACTCGACTCTGCCATTTTATTTTTAGAAGGTTTATAGCCGTTATCTCCCACGCTGGCTAGGCGGGTTGGAAGATGGTATGGGATATAGGAAGGATAAAAATAGGTTTGTGGGTAAGATTAAGCTTGGGGACACCGCTCCCTCTCGGTACTACAAGGCAGGGTCGCTTCCGTGAAGTAAACCTATCCCGGGATCGTGGAGGAGTGTCTACCCGCTACCCTTCTATTCTCAAAATAATAAACCGCAAATAAAATATTGTTGTTGTGAATGTACTAATTAAATTACAAATGTTTAATGAATATACATACATGTTTCAAGTATTTACTTTTATAATGTTTGAAGGATATTGATATCAACATTGTATTCCATATTCACTCCATCAGGGAACACAAATGACTTCAATATTTTCAACCCTTGTCAATAAAACAGTTCATGGAGGTTTTACTAAAAGCGAAGTCTACACATCTTAATTTGATTAATTATCAATCATCATCATACAATTTGTTGCAACCAAATTGACGTCCTAATGGTTTCGACACAGTATTCAAGCAATTTTAATCGATTTAGACATTTATTGCATTAATTTTTATTTTTTTTTGCGATGAAATTTAAAACGGTTTTTCTGAATGACCATTTTGCGCTTTTGTTGCTGGGTTAAGAAAATATATTTAGTTTATTAGATATCGCATTAGTGTACTTAAAATGTGTCTTTTAATCATCAATAAAGCTGCTGTTTATCCAAATCAACCTACCAGAAACAGTTCATGCCTGTTAATTATAATTGCATACTGAAAATCCTGTTAAGTATTTTAACGCCGACAATAAAAGTTTTTACTCTTTGCTACTTACCTTTTGATCTCCACAAACCGCTTAACATGATTGTGTTTTTGAATAATTTCGAATTTATATGAAAACTGGGTTGTATAAACTCGTAAAAGTATCCTGCCCACCATTTTAAGATTTATAATCAAATTTTTCTTTAATCAATACCATATGAGGAAGGGAAGCAATTTATTTTTAATGCATTAGAACTTGAAAAGCTCTATCGCCAAATCAGTCATTATTGAAAGTTATAGCTAATCTCTTGCCTAAAAGAAACATCCGTTTGATGCAGAAATTATACATTTGAAGTCCATTAACGCAACATCTGCGTGCAGAAGTGCGTATCACCTAATCAGTTTAATTGAGATCTAAGCGCTTGCTAATAACCAAATAATCCACGTAGTAATTCATATCATCTTCTGCCCAAATTACGACCTCAAATTACGAACTTGAAACTTAATAGTGGCAAACTTTCACTGACTTCGTGCTCGTTTACACAATCTCGGTAGTTTGCAACGGTTTTTGTGGTCTGTGTTTTGTAATTAGCGTAACATCCGCTGTACCTTTGCCTTGGATACTGAAATTGATACTTAGCGAATAATTTATTTTTTGCGGCTTGAAACTTTAAAACTGTATAAAATATTGCCACCGAGTTCCAAGAAAAAATAACTAGACGGGGCAAGAGAGTTGTTTTAGCCAGAATGCAGGAGCAACTTCTCCAGTATTTGAATTTTTAATATTGTACTTTGGTTATTCCCTTAGGTGTGTAACGAGTTTCCTTGGCTAAAAGTAGAATTTAAAATGACCTTTATCTATGTTAATCCTTACCTTTGGCTATGGATTTTATGTAATTCCGGTGAAAGGGCTTTTTTTAGTCTTTCTTGAAGTTTGGATCATTAATTTCATTTAAACTTTTGCTAAGCTTTTTCACAATAGCAGCGCGAAATTCGTATGCCCTACATATTCAACTAAAGCGTGCAAGAAATTTAGTAGACCAGCTGCATCAACTCGTGGTATACGTGATTAGCGTTCCTATTGTCCCTATTGTTAAAATGCATCCTGTCTTAATAATCAATTAATTTTAATTACGGTCGAGCGCATTTCCCAATTATTGTCAAGATAAAATCGCAGACCTTAGAAAACCACTGGAACAGTCACGATTTCAAATAACAATTACTCCATTTTAATGGCTGCTGTAAACCTACTGACCAAACCTTACGTACAATTATTTACAACTTCCACTGGATGTATAATTATACGGTTCGGTGGTAATTAAAATATTGTTGACCTATAGGTTAATCGACTGCATTGAGAAATTACTTGGTGGTAAATCGAGGACCCTTTCGCTTTGCGTTTTAAATTAGAAATCCGTTATGGTCATTGATCAAATGCTTAAACGCAGCAAATTGAAGCATTGAAATAGAATTTTTAAGTCTTATTAATTTTTAAATTTAATTTATAAGCCGGAATTTTTTTAATTCTCATTAACTGTTCCTTAATATGCCGAGTTCTAGGACTCGTGTGCATTCTTTGAATCGTAGATACTTACGTAATTTGAAAAGTGCAACCTCGCACAACGTATAAAACGATCGAATGTCGCAAAAAATCAAATATCAGGTTTGCGTCTCACGTAAGCCGGCAGATATTATAATTACCATTAATATAGTAACAGCCTTGAAAAGGACATTCCAGATCAACTCAGCTAGTGTAATGGACAAGGGAGTAATAATAATTCTAAATATATGTATGTCCTTACTAAGTCTGTTCATAGGGGTATTTAATTAATCTAATAATAATAATACTTTGGGTGATTTCATCCGAATATTTTTTGCTTTATGTAACGGGTAGTAATTAGTAATACTATCGCAAACCTATAACTAATATGGAAAGGCATTTGCTAGGACGACTGTACCGGTCGTGTTGCTTGCAGCAATTAATAAAATATTAATTGAGTTTCACCAGCGCTCTACGGCTGCTATTTGATATTTACAGCCTGAAAAATGCAAGTATTCTAGGTTTGAGACAATGTAATTATGTAAAATCGAGTGAAAGATTACTACCATCTCCTTAATTTTACTAAATTGTTAATTATAAAGAAAGGCTCACCTTTGAAGCTAAACAGCCTTGTAAGGTCGTATAAAGTTTAAAGATCAGTAAAGTTGAAAGTACTCAGTTGTTGCAACATAATTTAAATAAATGTTAACAAAAAAATACACTGAAAGTGCAAGCATTCCGACAGTAGCGAAACAGATGACCTTCAAGCACGTTGGTTGCTTGGGTTCGTTTCATTTTGCGATATTATTTAATTTTTTACATCTTCGCGTTATACGAGGGTTGCTCTTTATATTTTGGGATTGGGCAACCCTAGTGCTGCCTAGCAGCTGACGTCTCTATCGTAAAGTTTCAACATTTTTGACGGTATACGTACTCAAAACGTTTTGACGTACGACCGCTATTTGCGTTGTTTACAGTAACTTGAAGAATTCCTATCAGCCAAAAATAGAATTAAATCGTGAACATTTTCGTGTGATTTTTTTTACAACTTTTGATGTGGATTAACTCGAATTAACGAATTCAATCGTGGTCGTAGTTCGCTCAACGAAGAATTTCGTGAAGGTCGTCCAAAATCAGTTGTTGTTCCGAAAAACATTGATGCGGTGCGTGAACTGATACTGCAAGATCGTCGTGTGACTTATCGTGAGATTGAGGTATCCTTGGACATTAGTGGGACCAGCATACATTCAATATTGCATGAACATTTGGCCGTAAAAAAGATTTGTTCGCGTTGGATACCACATAATTTGACAATCGCTCAAAAACAAGCGAGTGTCAATTGGTCGCAAGAAATGCTCAAAAAATTCGAACGCGATGCTTCAAAACATGTGTATGACATCGTGACAGGTGACGAATCGTGGATCTACGCGTATGAGCCCGAAAGTAAACAGCAGCCGACTGTATGGGTCTTCCAAGGCGAGCCAAAACAACAAAAGTCGTTCGTACTCGAAGCAAATAGTGGCCTGTTTTTTCGGGAAACACTGGACATGTCTCAACCGTACCATTGTCCTTGCCCACTGCCACGGACTTAGTTGATTATAATGCCTCCCTAATCTCCTCCTCCCTAAATCGCAACCACTCTCCACCGTTCCCTTGCTTAGTCGTCTCAAGTGCTTCGTCGTCTCAAGTGCTTCGTCGTCCGGAGATAAGGGAGCATTAAAAATGTCCTTGTATCTCCTTTCAACATCGGCAACTTTGGGAACAACGTCCACAAGGTCGAGAGGTTGGTAATCGAGGACGCAGCTTGCTAATTTAGATTTGTTCTTAGCATATGGTTTTTGAAAAGACAAACCTCTCGACTCTATCCGAGCGATGTTGCTGCGTCCTTTTGGGAACGGCTTTGCACTTAGTCACCGGGACTTAGGGAACCAACTCCTCCAGCCAGGTACGGATGGCCCTCTCCAGCTGTTCCTTGTCACCATTATTAAAATTAATGACGGCATGGTACACTTCCCTTTCGGGTTGCGTCCATCCGTTCTTCGAGTTGAACAACTCAGATACGTACCGGGCTACAGGGTCGGCACTAGGAATTGGTACTCGAGGCGGAGAAGTACTAACGATAGCAGGAACAAAAGGTTCGGCGTTAGCCCTAAGAGTGTTATTACTTAGAGGCGACACTCTTAGAACGCGAGTGGTCGCTCCTCTCGTTGGATGAGGAATAGGGCCTCAGGTGATGACATCCCAATAACAAGGTGTAGAATATGGTTGTGGCCCGGCGCTTCGTCCTGCGAGAGGACTATCCCGGGGTGGTTAGCTGTTGCACTGTGCAACGTAGAACGGTCAATTCTGAATGGTACTGTTGTGCGGGTCGGGTCGTCTGGGGTTGTTATGTTTCCGTTGTTATGTATTTTATGTAAATAGTTACCGATTATTTTTATCAAAAGCAAAACGTTAATAAATTGATCTCTCCAATTGTGTATTTTATTTATACGTTATTAGGTGTTAGGACCATCTGATAAGTCCTAGCACCATAGTACACAACCATTTGTTTGCCACAAGTTTTCGGAGAAATAAGGAAAACCAACCGCCGAAGACGGATCATTCTCCACCACGAGAATGCGAGCTCTCATACATCGGCTCGAACAAGTGACTTTTTGATCGTTCAGAACATCAATTTGATGAGTCATCCGCCATATAGTCCTGATTTGGCACCCAATGACTTCTTTTTATTCCCGAACATCAAAAATAAATTGCAAGGCCAACGTTTTTCGACACCTGAAAAAGCGGTTGATGCATTCAAAATGCATGTTTTGGAGATACCTCAATCGGAGTGGAAAAAGTGCTTCGGAAATTGGTTCACACGCATGCAATAGTGTATTGATCTTCATGAAGAATATTTTGGAAAACAATAAAGCCATTTTCGATGATAAATATTTGTTTTTGTTCTCTAATCCCGAAATGTAAAAGGGAACCCTCGTACATCAATATAGTCTGTAACAACAGTATACATTTTAAATGTTGACTAATATAATGATCTACAAGCACTAATAAATGATCCAATCAGATATATACAAATTAAAATGTTCAGAATGTAATTATGTGTATACAGGACCGACAGTTAGATATTTTGGTATCAGATAAAATACCAGCGACAAATGCAGACGTCCAGAAAAATTACTGTTGACATTTGTTGGAATACATTCTATTAACCTGAAATAACAAAACAGAATTTTATGCTTTTGCTATAATTAACGTAAATTGATATACTTGAAGCTTTCAGAAATTTGAAAACTATATCTTTTCTGAATGAACATATTGAGCCCCTAAATTCTCCTGTAAAAGTTTTGAAATAGAAGATCGAAATTCACTGCTGTTTCCTTAACTAAAGATGCTTGCTTGTATTTGTATTGCTTTTGAAAATGACATGTATTTTGTTGAAATATGTACATAATAAGCGGCGAAAAGTTACCGAATGTGTTCAAATTTTTAACAATATTTGTATCAATAATATATATTAATATTAATTTCAACGATATGAAAGGTATGAAGGTATGAAACGATTAACAAACACTCAAACTCGAGAAACTTGATGTTTGATCCCTCATTAAATTCATGTTGGTTTAAACAATAGTCACCTAAAGAAAGTTTAAACACTTTAAAACCTTTTTGTGTTACTTCAAATAACTTCAATTAAATGGAAGAGGTTTCCAATAACTTTAAAGGAGCTTCAAGTCATTTCAAATTCTTTGAAAAGCCTGTATCTGATTTCTCCTTTTATATTCTCAATCCACGAGATAATTACGTTAATGTTGTATTGAAAGGGAACCTCGACTTCAAATTTTGTAATCCGACCGCAATACAAGAAGTCCAGACGATCTTTAAAAGGGCAATCAAAGCCACAAACACAAACAGTTCACATCCTTAGACTCTTGCACTTCAAGTTAGTCTTTTATTGGTAATGGAGGTTAAGTGCTAATTCTTTACAGTGTCACCATCTGAAAAGGAATTGACGTCTTGCTTTTAAGGCATAAGACTTTAATGAAACTGTCTGCAGCTCTCTTTTCTTTTCTTGCGCTTATCAGCCAACGGTCGGAGGAAGAGCTAGAAATTTTATAAGCTGTTGGTAGCAACTTTAGGAAGTTGCATCGCTTGAGCGGTAATTTTTAAGCTGGCGGTTTTATGTCGAAATAAACCCTGGCTGCGTCGAAGCAGGAAGTTTCCTGTCGAATCAACAATGAAATTTTTATCAAATATTTACTATATCAGATATTCAAAACGTGACCCACTTGCTGCAGTCGTATGTTGGTAACCTACATATGCAAGGAAACTCGTATTTTATTACCTTCAGAAAAATGCAAAGAATTTATAACACGTGGTGTACAACGTTTTATGAAAGTACAGTATTGTTGCGGGCGTGGAGAGATTTGGGTCAAAGGTTTGCTCGGATATCCCAGTTTTTACTACACTTGGATAAATTCTGTCCAAGTACCCTCTTTGGAGTAATGTATTACGTAAGCTGCTATCCCTGTTCGTGTTATTACCCATAAAAGGTTCCAGTTGACAGGGGTATTCGAATATTTTGCTTGAAACTTTAGACTTCCATATTCCTATTTTATCATTTAATATTAATGTTTTGCTTGTCTTTGAAAATTTAAGGATCAACAGGCGCCAAACGTTAAACGACTGCAAAAATGGATAATTATTACGGTATTGTGGAATATATCAGAACTTCTATGTTCTTGTAAGTTACGGTAATTGCTAGAGCGTACTTCTGGTACCTCTCCTTGTATTTAAATAGTGTTGAGTTTATTTACTATTTCTCTGTACTCCCATTTTCAAATAAGGCATTTCAAGGTTTTCAAGAACGCCTAATATTTGAATTCTGGTAGATGTTCTAAAGCAGGGCATCTCAAACTAGGGGTCGTGTAATTATTATTGGAGGTCATAGGAACATTTTAGTATATTTGTTGAAAATGGAATAACTGGAGTATATACTGAAGACGCAGCGGTAATGACAGCAAAAATAATTCATTTTCAAACTAAAGGTAAATCCACAAACAATTGATCTATTACTTTTAATCATTGCTTTCTTCATGGAGAGGAATTAGTGACTAAGAAAATATCTGCAGATTTAAATGAAGTACTGCAAGATGTAGTTAAAGTTACCAATAGTTATACTTCATGCGGAAGTGTGATGGGTGTCAAAGGGTGCGGCTTTAAGACTGCTATTAGTATTAACAAAATGAAGTAAAATACTATTTCTGTCCGAAATTAAGTCAGATTTAGTTTTTTCACACAAAAAGTGGCTGCGCAAATTATGTTATTTGCCAAACTTGTTTGAGAAACTCAATGAAAATGTTATGTCACTCCAAGGAGAGAACACTGAAATTTGAAATCAAGCGTCCATGTAAAAATTAATCATATAGAACCATAAAGTGGAAACTGACTCCTTTGAAATATTTTCCTACACAGATGATTTCATTGCTGATAATTTGGTATGGTTGGAAAATGATTTGCAGACATGTTTCCTACTGGAATTAGACAATTATCAATTGGATTGGACCAAAAACCATTTATCGTGGAAACGGAGAAGGTCAAATAGGTACGTCTCACTGACAGTTCTAGAAGAATTTGCAGCACTTTCGTGTGATTCAAATCTCAAAGTTGAATTTTTAAGAAATTTAATAGAATTTCCTATACTGTCAAAATTGGTGAAGACAGCTCTTCTACCATCTGTTACCTATTTGCGCGAATCGGCATTTTCAACATTTTAAGGGCATTTTAAACGTAATATGGTTCAAGTCTAAGAACATGTAAATTGCTATTAGACCAGTAATGACGAATGTTAAGCCACAATTTGGATTTTTATGTCAAAACAAGAAATCCCATCTATCTCATGGATGAGCTACAACTAAATGAATTAAAATATGCTAATATTAACGTTTTCTATTGTCACCATTGCTATGTTAACACCGACCCTTCAACATTTTCCACGGTTTTGTGTAACTAGTAGACGACATATCCAAGATTGACGTAAGCTAAGTATTGTCTTTTACAGTGGCTGTAATTCGCTTTCCAGCATTCAGGTAGACAGACCTAAGGGTCAGGAGGGACAGGGAATCGAATATAATGGTTTGTTAATTGTAAGTTACATTTGAGCTAGTTTGTGCAATGAATGACAAGGTCTGACTCTGCGGGTTTCCGTATTGATGCATAACCATACTTAACCTGCCTGGTGTATATGTGTGGAGTCTTGGTACTCCTCTAGTGCGACTATATCGCGAGGACTGCCATTTATTTGATCCACAATGGCAAATACGTCTTTATAATACATTAGCAATTCCAGTTGCACTATATGGTAGTGAGATTGGATAAAAACAAAAAAAAGAGATCAAACGTTAATAACAACTGAAATGAAATATTTGAGAAGAATAAAAGGAATTACCAGAGAAGACAGTATAAGAAACGAAATAATAGGAAACAAATTAAATATAAAACCATTAGATGAAAAAGCAGAAAGATACAAACAAAAATGGATGGATCATGTTGACAGAATGGAGGACACGAGGATCCCAAAAACAGTAAGAGGATATAAGCACCTTTTTCATTGTTGATTATATTATAATCAAAAAAGAAAATACAGATACTAGAATTTGGTATTAGTTTTTCCGAATCACAAGGAACTCCAATTAACATTTTACAACGCAAAGTAATAACATAAATACAGTTTTGCTACTCTTTTTTATAGTTTGATTATTACTGTGGTCTTATCCGCGGCCTGAGCTAGAGGTTAGCGCGTTAGACTTCTACGTCGAAGGCCCTGGGTTCAATTCCCACCACCGAAACGTCGGATTTTAAACGGCCGTTCTGCCTCGCAAGGCAATGGCAAACCAGCGAGGTATTCTGCCTAGTAAATATTCTTTGGAGTAGAAGTGTTTACACTTCCCGTGGTACGGAGTCCACGTTAAGCTGTAGGTCCTCTATGTCTGTGGCACTCTAAACGCGCAACACAGGCATAGGAGAGAAGATCTCTACATCTCGTAAGAGAAGAAGATCTTATCATTGAATATTATTTATTCTTTCTATATCTTCTTGTATCCTTATAACCTAACTTATTATATTAATCTTTGACTAAATCTGACCTCAAAAGTTAGATCTACGATTAGGTTAGGTTGCAGTGAAGTTAAGTCTGATTAAATACCTAAACTTAACCTAACATAACAGCATTCTTCTTTTTGGTGTATTCTATGTCAAGGACTTTTCTTCGGTGATGCTATGTCGCCCATGGTTTTTCTGTCTTGTTCCTTAATTTTTCTTACTCGAGTAGTGGTTTTGAATGTAAAGTTCTAACATTTCCAAGAATGCTGCGTTCCTCAAACACATTTACATACAGTTATACGAAAAAATATATATATTATGGGTGGATAGGAAGAACTATTACAAGGGTAGATTCTAGCAAATGACCCTTAACTTCTTTTAATTAACAAATTAAAAATTCATACCTGTATGATTTTTATAATTTTGGTAAGGACGACTGCCACTTTAAACCTAAATATATTCGATCGATTATAAATAAAAATAAAGCGCTCAGAAATCCCATAACGCCAAATTGAAAGCTTCCTAAATAGTCATCATTAATTTTAAAATTACGCCATCAAGTTACCGAAAGCCTATCTTTTAATTAACTTTGTTATTCATAAGTTGTTAATAATTAAAATATTTTATTACTGTTGCCTCTTTACTATTATTTTTATTTCTATAGAGGCATCCCACTCGGATTGTACTGATATGGAAATATTGTTTGTCTGTGTAGCTTTTTACTCTTTAATTAATACATCTATCCAGCTTATTAGCACTCATTAGCAATCGTAACTTTCCTAATTTCCTGCGCTTCTTTTCGTGTACCTTTTAAGTAAATATTTTATTAGTAATGGTGCCTTATTCTTTAACGATTACCCTGCTTTCTCGGCTCATTTGGAGAGGTCACTGACCAAATTACGCCATACGTGAACATTAACATTTACTAATTTAAGTAATTTTATTAATTAGCATGTAAGCTAACCGTTAACCACACCTATAGGTCTAATAATTTTCTCTAAAATTTTGCTTCTGCTACTGATGGTTTCGTATCATCAGACAATAGTTAAAATTATTTTTAAGGAATTGCAAATAACGGTTGTATATTTACTGATCAATTATTTTGCTAACACCAAAAATAGAGAAGCCTTGAAAATCTCTTCGGAGGCCTTAAAATTCTTAGATAAAGTTTATGTTTTACTATAATTAAAAGGAAATAAACCAGCTATGAAAGTGGGTCTGCTTAGGAATATTTCTGCTTTTTTGTTCGTAAAACAGACTCGCTTTTAATCACAGCCAACAAGCCAATAAAAATAGATTAAACATAATTGGCCCCATGAAGGCAGCGATTGATTGTTTCTCCAATGCACAGGCTTCGATTACCACTTCTTTTCTGTCAGCTACCGTCATATACCCCGATTAATTATTATTATTTATTATTGCGGACCAGAAACCGTATCATTAATTATGGCTGTTGCAAAAATGCGTGCTTCGGTTTGCTGCTCTCGTTGCATCAGTGAAGCGTACAGTTTGAAATATGTTCACCCGAGAAAACTAGTTGCATACCAGGTTGAGAAAACGAGATCGCGTGAAATGGAAATCAACTTTTTTATTGATTGTCATTGCAAAGAAGTCGGTTGTTAGGGACCCATCCCATGGATTTGCAAAAGTGTTGTTAAACTTGTCATACACAAAAAGCTCCGAAACAATACCGCCCATACATCGAATTCGTGGTTTGTATTGCTGTAATTTTGTGTTGAAGGACCTTTCGCACGCATGTAATTAGCCTTGCGCAATGGATGTTTTTTTAAAGTGTTGTCAATGACATTTGCCTTATTGTAGCTTATTAAGAATGGGGTCCTTCGGGCGTAGGCAGTTGTGTGATGTAATTGTTCCGAAAATAGAAGTTCATTTACTTAATGTTACGAACTTATGATAAACAAAAAGTTAGATACGTCTTGTGTAATAATGTAAAATTTGAAACTCAAATAAGACTTTAATGTATGACTTTGGAGAGAAATATTCAAATTGTCTCTAATTTGATAATGCTTTTATTACATTTTATAAAAAAAACTTAAATTGTAGTCCTTTTAGACTGGCTGACAAATAATATGTGAATTTCTTATAGTCCTAAAAAACAAGAAACTTAATTCCTGTTTCGTTCTTTTTCGAGTTTTTATCATTAATTGTTCTGCTAAAAGCAAGAAATGCGTAATTAAACCCAGTTTTATTACAGGGTTTAATCTAGAATACCTGCCATTAAAATAGTAGACCAATTACCAACTATTTAAAGTTATAGCTCTTACCTTTTTTTGTTCAAACATATTCTCAGCTGTGCCGATTTTTTATTTACAGTTTTATTAAAGCTTTTTATTATGAAATATTCAACAAACTGTTGCAAGCATATGGTATGATGGTGGTTGTGATAACAACAGGACGGACCGACCTCGGCATATACAACCCAGTGCTTAATTTTGTTTGTTTATATGAAAGCCTACCTAAGGTATACAAATTGAACAAAAGGAAATAACCTGTTAATTGGCCTTTAGTTGAATAATAAATATTAAAATGTTATTAAATTCAAGTTAAAGGATAGTATTCCAAATGTACCACATGCTAAATGGATATATTTCTTTCTACCCCGTGGGGGTGAAATACCCTATAGAATAAAATCAATTTTTGAAAGTATTATATTAATATTTTTCAAGCTAAAAAGAAACCTCGAGGTTAATGGAAGGTAACATGAAAAACATCACCTCGGGCTCAAACAAAGGTTAAATCCTTCGGGATTACCACTTTGTGTTATTCGACCCAAAAAAATCCCTAAACCAGAATTCAAAGCCTTGTCTGCTTCATTGTTTTAGAAATCTTGATATAAAGTAAACCAGCCGCTACAATATTTATATCTCGTAAAAAGGGGATTTCTTTCTAAGTATTCGTTTAATTTCACATTAGCATATGTGACTTGTCTAAAAGGTCTTTGTAAATTTTATTTTTTGGGTAGATTTATCCATTACAGCATGCTGACGGACAACCTCAGGTAAAATTCCGTAGCTATAAATCCACCAAGCAAATCTCCTGGCAATAAACTTGTCCGGCAAAATGCTCTGCCCAAAATTCAACCACAAAAGCAACCTGGAAAAATATGCAGCAAGCACCAGCACGGTGTTGAAAATATCTGGTGGCTTAGGAACTTTATTTTTCAGTGTTTAGCAAATGGTGATATTTTTGTGTACAATAGGCAAGGTTTTATGCTTGGCGAAATAGTTATAAATTTCATTGTAACTACCGCGGGATTTACTCTCAACTAACTCACGCTAAACAGCATATCTTTATTAATCATATAAACTATTTTCTGATAAGTGAGTCAAAAATATGAAAAGAGCCGTATAGTAGCCGTTGAATATTTTCATGAACTTGAAAATGTTGGCTTTTAGTACCCAATTATTTTTACAAATAATGAAGCGTCATAAACCCATACAAGAAATTAGCCTTTATATAATTTTCGGTTAGTAAGTGTCTTGCAATTGTCGTAATAAGTCGCTAAGATCATTAGCGTTTAACTGACAAGTTGTTAAATTATATGGAGGTACCATATACTAAATATTAAAACTTTGGCTTATAGCGGATCATCGGTTTACGGATTCCACTATTTCGTTACAATGACATATTTATCGCTGGCACTACTGCAATCGATTATTTGCAATTAAATTCGATATTTTATAAACGTCGAAATGTAAATCGTCTACTTTGTAAATATATGTTACTGCTAATTAACTATGTAAATGTTTATTGTTTTCACCATTTCCGAGTAAGATCTCATCTCAACTTAATCGTTCAGCCAAGTTTGCTTTGGAAATGGTAAAAATGATTCGAGTTCCTATATTACTCCATAAGGCTAATTGTACACATACAGCCATTTTCATAGACGCAAAATGTATAAACGATGCCATGGCAGTTTTCGCTATTGTACTAGTACGTCCAAGTATTCGCATACCGTTTAAAAATTATACCACTTACTCTTATACGCGGCAATTTTTAAACTTAAATTGAAAAGTACTAAAAAATTCCTCGGTTGATCCAATGATTCCAATACTTATTTAATTTTTGCAAGGTGTACATATAATTTATAACTAATATCATATTATGTATAAATGGAAATAAAATTATTCAAAATCTCTGTAGAAAATAGTTATCCTTGATAATTGAAACCACCTTGTTTATGTATTTACGTCTTCGTAGTTAAAATAACACCACGTGGAATATAACAAGACCGCTACCTTTTATCTTTTATTATTCATGACAATGTTGCATTACTAAT
>JABXWE010045993.1:0-19347 GCA_014611495.1 Limonius californicus
AAATCTCTTATGTTTTTCTTGTACGCTCGTAAATAATTACATTGCATTAAGACGGTTAAGGTAAATAGATATTGCTTTGGAAAAGTTGGTTAGTTTAGCAAAAAAAAGATTAACATAAACCAAATTAATAATATTCGAGATTCACAAAATTTTTACTTTTTTTAACCAAGTATTTCACAAGGTAAAAAGTTCTTTTAAATCTTTTATGTTTTTCTTGTACATTCTTAAATAATGACATTGCGATACGACTGTTAAGGTAAATGCGTATTGGTTTCGAAAAGTTGCTTAGTTTAGAAAAAAATGATCAACGTAAACCAAATTAATAATATTGGAGATTCACAAAGTTTCTACTTTTTTTAATCAAGTATTTCACAAGGTAGAAGGAAACACTATGCTTGTAGTATCGAGATATTATTTACTACCTATTTACTCTAGAAATTGAAATATATAAACATAAATAAAATAGGACAATGTTGATTATTTAGTTCTCTTCCTTCTTCTCCCCCACCTCTCTCCATCCCAACTCCCTCTTTTCTTTCCTAAAACCTCATCGTCTTACTCCCACTCCCTGTATCAGTCCACCCCTTTCCCCTTTCTCTCCCCCCCGCCTTCCTATCCGTCGCCCCTGCTCTCTTATAATTAATATCAGTTTCTGAATGTAACTTCAGTTAAAAATGGCTCGAATAATAAAGACAATTTATTTAACTCTGTTTTTGAACAGAACAATTTGTATAAGTAAGTATAATTGATGTGGTTCTGTTGATAAAATTACACTTCTTATAATATCGTTTTTATTAATTTAGGGGAATCCCCTACGAATGACTATTTGAGGAAAAAGTCATATCTTAAATTTCCTATTCTTTCCAGTAATATAAGTAATTAGAGATACAAAAAGTTAAATTTCATTTTGGCTGTCAGGTCGCGTTAGGATCCCCTTAATGTTAAAATACCCTAAATATATTCTTTTATTTGAAAAAATGTTAGATTTTGGATTTGTAAAAAAATTAAATAAATATTGCTTTCTTAAAGTTGCTTAGTGTGGAGTTTAGAAATATAAAACAACAAAATTTTATAAATGTTACTATTTACAGAATTTCTGATTTTCTGTAAACAAGTATTTTACTAGTAACGCTTCGGAGGGCACATAAAGCCGTGGGTACCGGTTATCATATGCAGCTCTTTGACAGTCGTAAACCAGAGGGCTCACAGAACCTACTAATTGTAAGTAATTAACAGGCCATTGGCCTACACGCAGAGGATGAAAAAGTATTTTACCAGAAATCCAGAAGAAATGGTAGTGTTAATGTAAGCCAAATTATAAAATATAAAATAAAGAAACCTCTCTTAATGCTGGGTAATCCCCTAAATCAGGGATGAGCAACCCGCGGCCAGGCTCACTTTTTCGTGCGGCCCGTCAAAGCATTACTTTTTAACTTTTTAAATACATATATATTTCTATGTGTTACGTACATAATCCGCTGGTTGCAAACCTTGAACGCGTTGAACGTGGTAACGGTGTAGTCCCTGATCCGGCAAAATCCGCCAAACAGTAGAATGGGAAAGGGCAGTTTCTAACGCAAGTCTTCTAGTGCTAACACTAGGACTTTCCTCCACTAATTCCAAGACATGCTGTTCTACATTAACAACCCTTTCTGCTTTTGGACGATCGCGATGACGGTTTTGTGATTGATACGTGCCATAATCCCGTAAATGTTGGACTGTTCTAGTAAATGTACGGCTGTTTAGAATGCGGCGCTGAGGATATCGCAATAAGTACATTTGCCTTGCCCTTAGAGCGTTTCCTTGAGCTTCCCCGTAAATAAGAACATCAGTAAGTTCAATGTTCGTAAAATTTTCCATTTTGGTAGAAACACTGCTTTCCAGCTTCAACAACAGACTGAATATAAATTACTGACCTACCTAATAGTATTGGTTTGTGGCAGGTGATAAGAAAGTTTTTTGCACTTCTATCTTACTCTCCTTTGCATAACATATCCTTGAACTCAAATTTTTGCTATTATCCTGCGGTATTCAAACAATTTTGGGTCAAATTTTCAATTATTATTTTCTCATATCTTAAGGGTCCCACTGCCAAAGAAATGTTTTTTCTAGTTTGTATATACATATTGTAATCTACTATCGGATTTAATATTTGTACCTATTTCTGATACACCCTATGTAGACCAATTGGTTGCAAAGAAGCAATGCCAAACTTTTCATTAAAATAACGAGATAATTTGTGTTTATCATCTAGTGTTCATATTTGAATACGTTTCTTTAATGCACATTTTTAAATAGGTAGTTGGCCCGTTGTAAAAAAGGTTGCTCATCCCAGCCCTAAATAATATTATTTTTTTATTTCGCTCCATTAATATTCATGAAGTTGACCAAAGTTGACTATTTTATATTTATATTTACTATTCTGCTTCTTAATAACTAAGTATTTCACAAGAAAGAGAAAAAATGATAGTCTATGTACAAGCAAAATTACAAAATAAAGGAAACTATGTTAATGCTAGGGAGTCCCCTTAATAATAATATTTTATTAAAAAATATTATTTAATTTTGGCTTCATTAAAATTAAAGAAGTAAGTATAGCTTTCTAAAAGTTGCTTACTTAAAAAATATACAGCAAAGAAAATTAAACTATGTTGACTAGTTACACAGTTTTTGCTTTTTTATAAGCTACTACAAGAAAGTCAGAAAACAATAGTAGTCTTTGTGCAAGCAAAATTACAAAAACAAAATAAAAAAGCCCCTTTTAATGTTAGAGATTCCCTTAAACAACAATTTTTTATTTGAAAAAACAATTGCCTTTATTAATATTAAACAATTATTGCTTTCTAAAAGTTATTCAGTTAAAACATATTGTTATAACAAGGAAAATTTAACAAAGTTGATTATTTACTGAATGTGCTTGTTTATAACCAAGTACTTCAAAAGAAAGTGAAATAAAGGGCGGTCTTTTTAAATGACCAAATATAACACACGGAAGCCTCAACTAATGTTAAGCATTTGCCTAAATAAATGTTTTTACTATACTTTACGGCTTTCTAAAAGCTGTTAGGCTTAGAAAATTAAAAATTTCAACCAAAGGTTGACCCAGTTGGGGGCGCGGGAGTCGTGCTCCTCCGCCCCCCCCCCCCCCCGGGAATGTGAAAGTAATAAAGAAAGAAGGGGAAAGACTAACCGGTACTTGAATAACATAACAGAAAACCGAAACAATGAATAAACTGATAGAGGTCGTTTTGCTTAGGCCTAAACGGCTATGATTATATAGCTCTAATTCCCCCCTTCAAAAATTTCTAGATCCGTCCTTGCTATAAACAAATCAAAATGTGAAATTTTTGACAATTTAGTTCATTTTCCCGTTTTTCTTCCCTCTCCCCTCTCTCTTTTCCCCTCTCTCTTTTCCCCCCTCTCTCTTTTCTCCCTCTCTCTTTTCCTCCTCTCTCTTTTTCCCCTCTCTCCTATCCTTCCTCTCTTCCCCCACTTCTCTCCCTTCGTCGTCTCGCATGTAATTAATATAAATTTCAGAATGTTGTTTAACCTAGCTCCTACTAACTCACCATTAAATATTTTGCGTGAAATTAAAAAAACATTAATTTGTTAAACTTGGCCCCTTAATGTAGACAAATCTCTTGCCAAAGTATTTATTTCAAAAAGAATCTGTTGTACGTTTCACTATTGAAAACTTTTGTTTTCCTATACCTACTTACTGTGTAATAATTGATATTGTTTAGTTTTGGTTGCATCAATACTTTTGTAATTTTGAGTTAATTTTTGAAAATTGGCCAGTGGCTTAAATAATGAAGACAATTCGTTTAGCTCTTTTTTTATGACCTAAACAATTTATGTAATTTATAAAAATTGATGTGTTTCTGTTGATGCTTACACCTTTATAATAACTCTCTTTATTAATTTGTGGGAATCCCCAAAGAATTGCGATTTTGCAAGAACTTATATCTTACATCTTCTGGTTTTATATATTTTTTCCTCTACATGTATAACTCATAACATTAGGTTTGTTCCAACACCTCGAGAAACCGTTCATCGTACGGTTCCGTTATATCTACTGCGCATGCGCAAGACCGTGCGATGAACGGTTTCTCGAGCTATTGGATCAAATCTATTGTTTAGTACCGACTTATTAAGGTTTTAGCAATATAAACATAAGGGAATTTCTTGTCTTGGCGATCTACAGGGTTAGCTTTTTTATAACAAAGTATTTCAGAAGAAATGAAGAAAAATGTGTTGTTTGTATTAATAGAATTATACTTTTCAGCATAAGAAAACAACCCTCCCTCAATGCAGGGGAATCCCCTATATAGGTACTTGTAGTTCAACAACTTTTGTACTTTTCCTTGTACATTGTTTAGGTTTGACTGGGTTTTAATGGGCATTAATTTCTAAGTTTGTCAAATGCGATTTACACAAGTTAACAAAATTTAACCTGGTTGTCATACAAACATCGTTGACAATCGTAAACCTTGTAGTGGAACTTCTCTTATCTGTTCAACGGGTTAGGTTAGCCTCCTGCCCGGCATACGAGAAAAGCAGGGCTCACAGAACCTACTCTATTGTAGGTAACTAACAGGTCATTGACCTATACTCAGAGGAAGAAGAAGAAGAACAAAATTTAAGAATATGTTATATAACAGATAAATAATTTTAACCAAAGTATTTTTAAAAAATTTTTGAAAAGGTAATGAGTAAAATAAGAGCAGATATTGTATTGTATGGAAATATATTTTTATGTTTTCAGTTACAAGTTTTCTTGTTGTTAATAGCCTTTACTACGTATTTTATATTGCTTAATAGTTTAAATTTTCCTGTTTTAAACCCTTTCACAGTTATATATATTTCTGAACGATGTTCAAATATGAATTGCTAACAAAATCTAATTTTAATAATAGAGGTGATAATGGAAACAGTTTTTTTTTGTGTGTGTTTTGTTATTAAGAACTATAGCTATATATTAACTGCATAAAACTAAACTTCTACCAAATTTACAGAAGCTCTTGAAATTGCAATGAATAACTAAAGTAAATAAATACGTAAACCTGTTGATATTATATTCGCCAAACGAATAAATAATTTATATTATGATTTTAATTATATATAACTCCAGGGTCATATACAGTTTCAATATACTAGTTCAAAATAGTAAACAACAGGTAATTAAATCGTAAGCATGAATGCTATATTTAAAAGTAATAAAGGCTATAAATAACAATATTAACATTATTAAGTAATGTTATTCATGTAACTTTTGTTAACATTCTAGATTGGCAGTGCTGCTAATTTTGTTTCTTCAAACCGTCAAGTTCATTTTTTAATATTAACGGTATAGTTGATATTTTAAAGTAGTATCCATGCAATAAAATATTTAAAATTGCCTTAACTCAAAAGTTAAAACGTATTTTCGTTTTGACTAAACAGCACTAACTATAGCTAATGCCAATGATACCATTTACTTTATTATTCAAAGTACCCCGGGGTTGCAAAATCTGAAAAAAAAAAATAATTTTCCATCCATCTTGCACATGGCTCAATCCCCAATCAGATGGAAACCTATATAAATTAATCTATACTTGACAGCTTCCTAAATAAATGTATATATTGTAAAATCTACTAGACGATTAGAAAGTAGAATATATACAGATTATGCCGTATGATGACTTTGAATACGCTCCATAGGGAAAATACATGCGTTTGTGGAATTCTTCAATTTCCTGCTCCCCAAGTTGAATTGCGTTGCACGCACCCGAAACAAGGTGTAAGCAGAAGGGACGTAAATTTATTAGATATTACATCTACTTTTTATTTATAGAATATCATATTAAATGATAAATTTAAAAAACTATGAAATAATTTATAGAGTTCGTATAGTAATACCACCAAATTCGATGCGCGAATGTCACCGGCGTGGTGTAGCGGTTATTGATATGCTTTGTGGAGAGAACTTCGGGAGTTCGAATTCGTTCGTTTGCTTTATTTTTTTAAATTTTTTTTTATAAAAATATTTTATTGATACAAATCTAATTGTATTATTATTCTCTAAATACGCAACATTATTGAATGTTGTAGATAAATTACACGAAAAACTCTCGCTCAAATGTTGAGATAATATTCTAATCGTTTGGGTTACTCTTTGAATGCAGATGGTAATTCATTGGAACCTTTGATTTAATTTAAATTTTTATTTGTTTAATAATTAGGTTAAACGATTTAATTGTTATTATTAAATGTGTAACGGTAAATTTAACAATTAAATAAAACTGTTTTATTATTTGGTTTTCTATGAAACCCAAAAATGCTTGTATTTTTGTATGGTGTGTTTTTAGAGAAAAATAACACAGTTTGATTTATAGATATAATACGTTCTCCGTTAAAAAGATAAAGCTGAAGAGCGGGGAATCGAACTCCCGAAGTTCGCTTTCATAGCATATCCGTAACCGCTACGCCACGCCGATGGCAATAGCACATCTGATTTGGTGGTATTACTACACCATCTCTATAAATTATTTCATAGTTTTTTAAATTAATCATTTAATTTGACATTCTAAATTTCAGAAGTAGATGTAATCTCTGTAACATTAACGCCCCTTCTCCCTACACCTTGTTTTCAAAACGTTTATCAACTTGCTGGGGAGCAGGAAATTGAAGAATTCCACTAATTCATGTATTTTCCCTATGGAGCGTATTCAAAGTCCGCACACGGTATAATTACATGATATACTGAATGTTTTGCTCGTGATCGACCACAATGTCGAAAACCCAAACATCACATTCAGCCAGGCTGAAGTAAATACATCGAATACAAACATGTCGAATAGTAAAAACATCGAACATATTAATGTCGATTAGAAATACATAACTTTGCCGAATAATAAAAACGCTGGATGCAATAATGTCGCAAAAATAATATCAATGCAACGACATCGAATGTAATCATGTTAAACGGAAAAAATGGCAGATGCACCTAATTACGTCGAAAATAATCTTTGGAGAACCTCTTACCACCCCGATATTTAGAACACCTAAATACGTATTTCGGTAACTGAGTGGCCTTCAGAAGGAACTTGAACTAACTAAGGAAGTTAGATGAGGAAAACGTATAAAGATAAGTCCTTCGTCAAGCCAACAATGGAAGTCCAATGTCAGTGCCAATGTCAATGGACTTCTATTGTTGACTTGGAGGTGACGAATTTATCCCCTGAGGTATTTCCCACCCAAGTTACTTTAATTAGTACAAATTCCTACTGAAGATAGCAACTTAGTTGCTGAAATACGTACCTACTTAGGTGTTCTAAATATGTTGGTGATAAGGGGGCTTCCAAAGTTTTGTATACTTGAAGTTCAATCTAAACTTTATATGCTTAAATTACCGTCTCCATTCAATCATATTAGGTCGAATACAAAAACGTCGAATAACTAAAACGCCGAACACTTTAATGTCCAAGACAAAATGTAAAATGGTTATAATTTCGAATGCAATAACATCCAATAAACATATCTTCTTCTTCTTCGTGGGTTTGGTCTCTTTTCCTGTGTCTAACTGGATTCTGATTTCTTGGGAGATTGATGACCAGCTGTTCCGCTATCTTTTTAGGGGCCCTTCTGGGGGTCCGCAACTTTCCGGTTTTCGATCACGTGCATCTTCAACCAATCTTAGTGCTATGCATTCTTAAATTATGCTAAATGTTACAGTTCTCTCCGATGTGTTGGTTCCTAATGCGATCGCATCTTGTCTTTCCTGTTATGGAACTCAGTTCTCTAATTTCAAATGTTCTTATTAGTGCTTGTTTTATCTTACAGGTGTCAGCTTTGGTTTCAGTAGCATAGGCCAGTATCGGGCGTACGCAGGTTTTAAATATTTTTCATTTTTATTTTGTTGTCTGTTCTAAGTTGTTAATTCCACCATATATGTCTCACAATGGCTGCTTTCTTTATTTGGTTGGTCGTTTCTCGGTAGAGGTTGCGGTCACTTATAATGTCTGCCCCTAGATAGTTAAAAGTTATGTATTAGTTCTATAATATTTATTTAAGGTTACATCTCACGGGTGATTTGGTTTCTTCGATTGAAATAGCCATGTTGTAATTTTTAGCTGTGGTGTTGAACATACGTAGAAATCTTTGTAGATTATCTATTGCCAACTAGGACCGCACCGTCTGCGTAGCATACTATATTGAAATTGCGGTTGCCTACTTTGTATCCTACCACACTGTAGCCGACCTCGGCAGTCTAGTAGTTACCTATAGATCGAAAGGGTTCGATTCTTGCTGAGCTCGGTAAGATTTTTCTAGCAGAGAAAAACTGAAATTGAGCCTTCTGACGGATAAGAAGTAAAGTCGTAGGTCCCGTTCCACTGCGATGTATGGCACTGGGGTTGGAATTACCCCAAAGAGGCAACATTCATTGTTAAGGTGTTCAATAGGTTAAATATGGTCTGAATGCAAAAGATGCTTAGAAAACTGCGTCGTAGATCTCGCTCTATCAAAATACAACATAATACAATCCTTCTACCGTTCGTACGCTTTCTTTAATCTTGTCCATTACCAGACTGAACAATAATAGACTAGGCTATTGCCTTGTCTAATTCGAGTACTCTTTGGGATACTTCCTGTTGTTTTACCTGCCGTTCTTATTTTGGTGGAACATCTCGAGGTCAGTTCTTCTAGAGATCTGATAATTTTGAGGGGGACATTTTTTTCTTTTAGTATTTCACATCGGGTAGTCTTATGCTATCAAAGACTTTGATCAAATCCACAAAGCACAAAAAGGCCGGGTTATTATATTCGATAGCCTATTCAATAATCTGATGTAATATGTCTGTGGTAGATAGGTTCTTCCTGAATCCCTGATGTTCGTCGCCAATCGGCACTATGTCTTTTAGCTTTTGACAATTATTTCGGTAAGCAGTTTCGTTATTGCCCCGAACAGAGTTACTCCCCTGTAGTTTGTTGGGTTTCTTTGTCGTCTTTCTTAAATACAACTACGGTGATAGGTACTTAGCTTCCAATCTTCTGGGACGTTTCCTTCTTCAATGGCTTTATTAAATAATATCGTTATTTCTTTCGCTAATGTCTGTCCACCGTATTTTATTTGTTCGTTCGTAACTGCGTCCGATCCGGGTGCCTTCTTATGTTTTAGTTTCGTTATCGCATTTGATACCTGATCTTCTGTGATTGTCTCAGCTGGCCCTTGTGTTTCTGTTTTGTATGGTGTTGCGTTCTTGTCATCGCTGTACAGTTTTTTAAGGTAATCCATACACATATCCACCTCTGATGGGTTTATTACTCTGTATTCATTGGTCGGTTTTTTGTGATTGCATTCGATTTCTATTCGACGATATTTTTACTATACACTGTTACACTCGATGTTAATGCAGGCGACGTTTTTTTTTTCCATTCGATACAATTTCTATTCTATATATTTACTTATGCATTTTTTTCCATATTGTTTACGATAGGTATTATGTATAACTGGTAACTTTTAGTTGTGGCTTTTGGAATCGCAAAATTTCCATTAACCACCCAACCAAGAACAATGGTATAGTAAAGTAAACGTTCAGTATATCTGTTTTGAGTATTTTGCAGTTTAACATTTTGTCGTTATAAAACAATAATTTATAGCAGAAAGAGTACGAGGCTTTTAGAAATCACTTCTTTCCGTATTCCTCGCTGCTGGGGTCTACGCTACGCCACTGCCTTATATTACTAATATTTTATGTTTACGCTAAGGGGTAGCCAAGAAAAAAATTAGGTTAGAATCTGCCATATTCCATACAGTTGGCATTATTGTTTTTGAACTTACCGCTAATTGAAATTTGACAGCTGTCATTGCGATGTATTAATTATAACGTCTTTTCTGAAACTCTGTATTTATTATTATTCTTGGTTTGCCTTTATTTTAAAGTCGATTTAAATTTTCGTTAAATTACGTTTGATATCTAGTTATCGCTAAGAAAATCACGCTTAATGGGCCTGCCTAGAACCAACCTCAAAGTGACAGTAACAGCCTACTCTAATTGATTTATATTTCTCGGTTGCACGGAATTATATAACAAAAATAGCGCCTTTTTCTAGGGAGTTTTTATTGTACTGCTAACATTTTAGTTATTTTCATTTTTCAGCTACTATTTGTGGCACAACCGTTGTGTCTTAAGATAACCAAATGTGGCACGACCTTGGTATTATTGTTTTGAGTTAAAAGGACCTGCGTTATGTTTACTAAATGGAAATAGTACAAATTAACGAATGTGATAACTAAAAGTGCACTAAAATGGCCCAAAGTACAAGTGGAACATCCTCGAGACGTCATGTCAGAGACCAAGACACAGCTTCAGTTGCTTCCTCTAGATATGCAGACACTGAATGGGAAGCCAAAGAGGCAAGGCACCTAATTTTATAGTTAACCTGAATCAATTCATTAAATTGTATTAAAACAGTAATCGCACATAACTTTACCTAACCTCAAAGTTATTTCATTTCATTTCCTCATGATGTCACATACTATTTTTAAGTGTTCTAAGGACTTTTATTATTAACCACAGGCTCTGCGGCAAAGGGAACTGGAGGAGGCGCGAGCACGTGCAGCTCAAATGGAAAAGACAATGCGATGGTGGTCAGATTGCACTGCAAACTGGCGCGAAAAGTGGAGTAAGGTTCGAAGCGAACGCAATAAAGCACGAGACGAAGCAAAGCAACTTCGAGCTAAACTGGACACATCTTTAAAAGACACCAATTCGTACAAACGCGAAAAGCAAGACTTGGAGCTACAAAATGAACAGCTTAAAAAGGAAATAGAAAAAATTCACCTTCTGCTTTTAAAACACGCCGGGCAGTTTGACAGCCAAATCTTTGAAGCCTTAGGAGAAGACCCTTTAAGAGACTTTAATTTCAGCCAAAACCACGACTCGCCTATCAAAAACTGTGTGGAACTTCAGAATGGAATTTTGGGGGCAAACACACCCGTTGAATGCGACAGCACAGCTACATCTATATTGGGTTTAGAAAAAGATAGTTGCATAGAGGAGTATATACTACAGGGGGCTGTACCTAGGTATGTAAATGATCATAAAGACCTAACAGAAAAAAGAAATGCTGAGACAGAAAGTATAACTAATGGTTTCGATTCAAAAAGTGATAAGGCCTCAAGGAAAGACGATTATGATGAAGAATACATCTTACAGAAAATGTCCATGCTTCAATTACGACTTGAAGAGGCTACAAAAACTTTACATATTGAAAGAGAGTAAGCTTTTATAATTTTATTATACAGACTGTCTGTTGTAGCAGATACACTACAGGGTTCTCCAAAATGATAAGAGATGGGTCAGTTAAATGGTATAAAAAATTGCTTACTTAAGTTAGAATTTTAAAGCTATTTGTTGTTTCTCTGAAATATGCATAGCTTGCTAGATTTTAGTACAGGCAGCATTGGGCTAGTTTTTTTTGAAGTCGGAAGCTTGGGAGTAGCAATAGAAAATACTTTCAAGGAAAAAGTTGTAGATACTTGTAAAAGTATTTGAAAAAATATGTTGGTAGTTTTTTGTTTTCCCTTGATAGATGCTCTTAGTTTGTTTAAATAGCATGTGTATCTGATTTTTGCCAGAATATTTACTATCTATTGAGGTTAATCGGATAGGCTTGCCATGTAAAAGACATTTCTGCTATATCTCTCAAAAGAAACAAACATC
Source organism: Limonius californicus (assembly GCA_014611495.1). Lineage (NCBI taxonomy): Eukaryota > Metazoa > Arthropoda > Insecta > Coleoptera > Elateridae > Limonius > Limonius californicus. The sequence goes on from JABXWE010045993.1 coordinate 11,706, forward strand.
AGTCCCAACATGTGCGTATATTTTCAAATACTACCTACCAAAAAATATCTACAACTTCTTTTTTTAAGTATTTTGCATTTTTGCTTCTAAATGAGTTATTCAATTTCAAAGAAATTGGCTATATAAAGATTTTCACTTCCATTAAGCAAGCTATTCATATAAACAACTTTTTCCTTTAAAGTATTTCTATGACAGAGTTATTCAACTTCAAACAAAATTACCTCAATGCAAAGTTTTATCATTGCCTATAGTAAATATCCATCATTGAAGGGCAATTCCAATATATATACAAATTTTTAAATACTAATTTCAAAAATCTGCTACTGTTTTCTTTGAAATATGTATTTTATGCTATTACCAATTATTTTATTTAATTTAAGAGAAATTACCCAAATGTAGTTTGCAATGTATATTCTAGGAAAAACAACAATAGGTTTAAAGTGCACTTCTAAGTAGGCAACTTTTCTTGTATTTCTTTATGATTTCATAAATCCCTGTAGTGTACCTGGTATTCTAGAGAGTTGCTACATTTTTTGTTTTAAGGGAAAAACAATCAATACATCGGAATATGGAGCGAATCACTGGAGAATATCAGGAAGCAAAGGAAAAATGTGAAGAACTACGGCAAGCCAGGCAAGATGCTGTTAGGGAATTATTAGCACTTCAAGACCAGCATCAGGAGGAAGTACAGCTCATCCGGGCAGATCTACAAGATGAAGCCAGTTCAAGAGAGGGAATGGATCGTCGGATTAATGATTTAAGAGCAGAGGTACATGTTGCAGTTATTCTTTTTTTTTCTTAAATTTTTTCCACTGAATGTTAATTGAGATGTCTCTATCCTTGTCTGTGAAAGACAAGGGTCTTCTCTATCATGCATTTTATTTCGTCTTGTTTTATTCTTTCTCCAATTTTCTTTCAGGTCTGTTCGCTTTCATTCTATCTATATTTTATCTTTAAGCATTTTTATTGTTGGTTTCTGTTTTACTATATTAATTGTGCATTTCTTTTTTCCTCTTATCTGTCTTTGGTATTCCCAGAATTTTCGTAATATTTTTTTCCACGCTGGTCCAACAGTACAAGAAGAGAATTATACTTTAATAATGAAAACATGCAAATACTTTATTGTGTAGAATCATAGTTTGCACATTTTCAAAATATTTTTAACACTACAGGGTGCTCTATGAAAAACACTAGACTAAAGGTATATTTTTTAAATGGATCTTGGGATATTTTTATGTTTTTAATTCCTAATCAGTTGAAGAGGCAGCAGCAATAAATATCCTTAAATATTTGCCTAAACAATTGAATAATGCAGAAAATGTTGAATTTAGACCCCTATAGTTGCATATTTCATTTGTTCATTGATGAGGAATTGAAAAAATACAGGGTGTGTTACGTTAGTTACACAGAACCCTAAATACCAGACTTGAAATAAATTTTAAAATATACAGGAAACTCTGTAGCATATTTCATACAAAGCTTATAATTTTTTTAACAAAATACTTTGTATTTTTTTACATTTTTCAAAGGCATCAATTGAATATTAAAGTATAATTGTTACGGAAAACTAAATCCAATAACATCTAAGTAATAATTTAATTGTTAAGAAGAATGTTAAAGCAATTTGTTGTTGTGTCCCCTGCTAAGGAATGAAGATAATCAGTTCTAATTTGCTGAACACTTATGGGTTCTTAGTCTTTAGAATCTTGCGATTCAACTCAGTGTACTATACAGGGTGATTGGTGTATTGTAAAACTGAAAAGTCATCATCATCATCATCATCTGACATGGAGCCCACTCGAGGGTCAATCCTGGATTACGCCAGGCCCACCCCATACCAGTAAGGTGGGTAGGAATTTACGGGCTAGGGTGGGATCGGATGGGGCATTGCACCACGTTAACATGTCTGCAATGCATACCGCAAGACATCGCTGCTGCAACACCGGGTAGTTAGTAAACTACGCATCAATGGGTGTTGAGTACGTAGCTGAAACCGTTATGCCATTATGCGTTTGAGCCTAATAAACTTTGGTTTCAAAGTTTCACATTGTTCTTATTTCACATCTATCTATTGTTCTAAGGTTACTGATTGCACATCTCATAGTTTCCTAATGACTTAGAACCTACTTAATATTTACTCCCAAACTTATTTAAACTGTCCGTGATGCGATTATGCATTTGACCCTAATAAACTTTGGTATCAAAGTTTCACATTGTTCTTATTGCACATCAATCTATTGCTCTAAGGTTACTGATTGCACATCTCTTAGTTTCCTAATGACTTAGAACCTACTTAATATTTACTCCCAAACTTATTTAAACTGTCCGTGATGCGATTATGCATTTGACCCTAATAAACTTTGGTATCAAAGTTTCACATTGTTCTTATTGCACATCGATCTATTGCTCTAAGGTTACTGATTGCACATCTCTTAGTTTCCTAATAACTAATAACCTACTTAATCTTTACTCCTAAACTGATTTTGCGATTATGCATTTGACCCTAATAAACTTTGGTATCAAAGTTTCACATTGTTCTTATGTCACATCTATCTATTGTTCTAAGGTTACTGATTGCACAGCTCTTAGTTTCCTAATGGCGAAGAACCTACTTAATATTTACTCCCAAACTTATTTAAACTGCCCGTTGTGCGATTATGCATTTCGCCCTAATAAACTTTGGTATCAAAGTTTCACATTGTTCTTATTTCACATCTATGTATTGTTCTAAGGTTACTGATTGCACATCTCTTGGTTTCCTATTAACTAATAACCTACTTAATATTTATTCCCAAACTTATTCACACTGTACGGTATGCGATTATGCATTTGACCCCAATAAACCCTGGTATTAAAGTTTCACAGTGTTCGTTTCTCCCATCTGTCCATTGTTTTAAGGTAACAGATTGCTCCTATCTTAGTGTCCTAATGACTAATTAACTTCTTAATATTTACCGCACTGATTACCACTGTTTTACCACTTAGTTGGAAGGTCGATTCTGGATTGATTCCTTCGTATCCCTAACCTTCCCCTCTGCCGTTGACAGGTAGATATCCATCGTTTTCTTTCCCACTGGTACTTGCTTCGTTCCCTCTCATCTGCCTCCCCCTCCTCACCCTCTTACTGCCTCCTCCTCCTCGCCATCCTGTCCCTCCGCAGTCGACTCTTGATCGGACTCTTCCGCCAGTGCGCACGCTCCTCCTACCTCTCTTTGGATATCCTCCCTTCTTCGTGCCCAGTCCTCCTATGTCTCCTCAGGCATGCCGGCTCTGTGCAAATCCCCCCCTCCCCCCAATGATGTACTCCTCGCGTAGCACGGTCTTCCGATCTTTATTTCCTCTGCCCGCTTGCCATAGTCCTGCTGTAGAGGGTGGTCGGCCGGTCCGCTGAGAATATGTGCCCAGAGCTTACATCTTGATGCAGTGAGCCGCCTAATACATTAAATACATATCCGGCTCCCATCACATAAACAATCTAATACAAATCCTAGTAACACGGTTACCCGCAAAAAGGCTATACCTAAAATTTGTGTACCAATAATACCCCGGATCTGCGCTCTAAACCAAACCAAACTGACTGAGATCAAGTTCATTAAAGTAACCAAGTTAAGCTAATTAAAGGTAAATGATACCAAAGTGTAAAAATCGCTCGTTACCCGCAGACGTCACCATAGCCTAGACCTTAATTGTCCCTTTAACTTTAAATTTATTGAGATTAGATTAAATTAAATTACAAGATTTTAAGTTAATTGAAATTACATGAGATTGAAGTTTACAGATCGTTTTTCTTTTCTTTTTTCTTTGCTAATCAGAGTAATACTAATTTATTAGTTAAATAATGGAGATTAACTTAAATTAAGTTAAGCGGTATTAAGGGGAATAATGAGGCTACCAATGCTACCAACGGCTACACAAGACTACAAAAGACTACCAAAGGCCACTTAGGCCCTCACCACTTATCTTTGACTGCTTCGCCCACAGTTTTGTTGTTTTCTGTGTTGATTGCTGTTCTGTCCCTTGGATAGAGCGCCTGGTAGAGACGGTGGTTTTCCTCCGTCCTTCCTCCCCGGGTTCGTACCCTCTCGCACTTGCACTTAATTGTTTGCCTCAAATTTTCCTCGCTGAGCAGTTTTTCTCGAAACCTCTTTCAAGCACTCCCGTTCCCGAGCTCGATGCCAACCCTAACCTCAAGGTCCAGCCGTTGAGAGTAAGCCGCTACACTAGCTGACCTGTTATTATGTCATTAAAATGACGTAAAAGATTAAGGAAAAGAAAATAAATAATTCTAATATGTTAGATCCTGCCCCCCCATACTGAAATTTATGTGTGTTCAAACAGATATTTAAAAAATTATAAATAACGACAAAATCGCAAAGAAACTTATTTCGTCTATTTGAAGTAATAAATTATCTGTTTAAAGAAATTCTTGTTAATAACTCACAAACAGAATATTTTCCATCACCACTACCTTTTCTATTTATGAAATTTGGATAAATAAATCGATTTTTAGTAGTTGGTTCCTACACGTTTAATATCAATGGTTTCAATTATGAACAATTATTTATATATTTTTTCCACTTACTATTCACACAGTCAATTAAAACCACACTGAATTAAATAATAAACTTACTGGCAACAAAATGAATGAATTGGCTAACTAAAACTAGGGTAAATAAATGCATCAACTGAGTTTAAATCATGAAGCTAGCTGACCTATTCATATTTAATAATTATGAATTAATTTATTTAAATACACCAAATAAAGGATTTGGTAAATTTCGAGAATTTCCTGGTGCGACCGAAGCCACCCTCGCTCCGTGTAGGGTTCTATTTTTAGCCCAACGCCCTGCCCTGATCTTCCAGGAAGCCCTTTGTTCTTATTCGACGACCGTTTTTAGACCCACGCGGGAATTTGCCCTAAAACGTCACTAAACGATCCAATTTGCGACCACTATTAATTATTTGAGCAAACTAACTGGCCAAAAGCTTGCTCTAATAAAATACCGTAATTTATCCAATTTAATCCGAACACCTATGTTTTAAAACACGCACTAAACTTCACAAAAAAGTCACCACAATCGCGGAGCAAAGCATATGCACGCCCGCTCTCCACGACCCCTCGGCTCGGAGTCCATATTGTAAAACTGAAAAGTAATATATTTTTTCAGCAAATTTGAACCATCTTGATTCATTACAAGAGGTCACCGCAACATTATTCTTTAAATATTCATCTAAACAGTTAAAATACATCAAAACTATTGGGTTTGGACCACCATATTATTATATTATTATAATCTACCATTGTTGGGGAAGTGGAAAATATACGGGGTGTTTCATGTAATTAAATGTAAATTTAAAATTTACACTTTATAGTTCTGCATCTCTATTTAATAGTGATATATAGTATAACAGAATGGTCTGTTCATGTAATGTTGGTCTACCCTGTATATTTTTATAGCTACATATGTTAAATGCATAGTTTTTCTTTTTCATATCTACATCCTATTCTTATGCTGTTTCTTAATAAGTCTTCGGGTATTGTATTACTTTTTCTTAATCATCCTTTTTAGATGTAAACGGCTTCACTTTTATGATATTCCAGTTGAATGTAGATATACAAAATGGAACCAACGGGGAAGAAGCAATTTTTAGGAAAATAACAAATAACTTTTTTTAACTTTAAATCAGGAAGATTAAAATAAATATTTACGTTTTATTTAGAAAAGATTTTTGAAAAATGTTTTTCTTGGCATTTACTGTCTTGTAATCAAAACCGGGATGATTCCGATAAAAGAACCATGCCTGGAAGATAAATAGAACATTAATTTTAAAAATCTTGATTTTATTTTGTAGAATTATTGAAAGGAACCAATTCTGATGGATTTTTTGGCTAAACTGTTATTTTACACTTTATAATTTCTTTTATTTAATTTCCTTATCTTTCTAAATACAGCTACCGTAGTTGAATCTTTTTTTTAATGTAAATACATGTGTAGGTAGTATTTGGTGTAATAACGCAGATTTTGCAATTTTGTGAGTTTATTCTATTTTGTATAATTTTCTTAATAATTTCCTTGTTATATTTCGGTGTTAGATTCCTTTCGCTCTGTAACTTACTTACTTCATCGGTTCCCTCTTTTACCCAGTGGGTGTTGAGGGTTGGGTGGATCTTACTTGCAGAACACCTTCCAGCATTCCTCTCCTTTGCTGTTGCCAGAGCGTGTCTCCAGCTGCTTCCTTTTTCTCCACTATTTCTATTATCTTACTGTTTCATGCTTCCTTTGGTCTCCCTCTCGTACATTTCTTGTCTGAGTTCATTTCCCAGAGTTCTTTTATCGTCCTGTCTGTCGGCATTCTTACCATTGTGTCCGAACCATCTAAGTGATGTTTTTCAATTATTAGTTGTACCTGTTCTACCTCTAAACCGTTCCTTATTTCATCATTTCGGATTTTGTCTAGTCTATTAACTCCTGCCACTTTCCTTAGGAATATCATTTCAGAGGCTTGGATCTTGCTCTTGTGGTTATTAGAGAGAATCCAGGATTCACAGCCGTGACTTAGTATTGGTACGAACACTGAATTAAACACTTTTATTTTAGTTTTCTTTGACGCTTCCTTCTTTGTTATGAATGGATGGTTTAAAGCGCTGAGAAGTCTGGTTGCCACACTTATGCTATTCACTTCATCTTCGAGGCTTCCTCGATCTTCAATTACACTAGTTTACAGCCATTTTGCGCACTAGGTGCCACTATACTTTTCTTATGGACTTTACCCCGCTAAACTCGAAAATCGCACTAAAAAATTTTTTTATGGATACATTTTCGAGATATGAATTTTAAAAATTTTTTCGTTTTTTTTCGGAGCGAGTTCGACTATTTGGAGCATATCTCGAGTTGCGAAAGACCAATCTCCTTACTCGACACGTCAAGTTAAAGACAATTAAATTACGGATAAATGTTACCTAAATTGTTTTCCAGCCGCTTCAGTAGTTTCAGTGCAATGAGAGGTACTACAAAACAAAAATGTGTTTTTGTGGCCCAAATAAAAATTGAAAATTCGTTCTATCGACGGGGAAAATTAGAAATCAAAAGAAAAAAATAGTACCTTATTTTTTATGTAAAGCTTGGACTTTTACGAAGAGAAAAACGTATTAAGTATGAAAATCTATGGACAAATGCAAAAGTTATAAGCAATTATATTGGAAGGTACCAAAATAACATTTTTCTTTATTTATGTATTTTTCCCTTTTTATACCCTATAATGAAATTTTATCCATTTCGCTTATTCTTATTGTAATATTTTAATGAAATATTAGGTTATTAGAAATAGTTTTGGCTCTTGCTTCGTCTTCTGTTTATTTTGAGATCATTTTCTCTTACAAGGAACCAAATATAATCTCCCATCATTCTCTCATCCCAAAATCCTTGGTAGCGCCGCTCGATGGTCTTCATTTGCTGATGGAACCTTTCACCATGCTCGTCACTAACGTCACCAAGATTCTCCGGGAAAAAATTCAGGTGCGAATGTAAAAAATGAATCTTCAAAGACATATTTACGCCTATTGGAGAAATAAATAAGTGGACGCGACTGCCTCCCTGGACTTTCCCATACTGGAAACTGTTCATATCATCTTTATTCAACA
>JABXWE010045996.1:0-11814 GCA_014611495.1 Limonius californicus
AAATCAATGCGCTGTGAAAGACGTCGAAGTGAAGTTGAGGGAGCTTCAGCCATTATTTGTCTATCATTTTCCAGGACGTCTGGTGTGCGTTCTGTAGGTCTACCGCTACCATTTCTGCGTGTAACACCACCTGTTTCATCGAATAATTCCAGTGTGCCTTAGAGCATCGTAAAATCGAATGTATTCAACAATTCCAAAATGGTCTGTAAAATCGTTGAAGCATTCCTGGATCGAATACCGCCACTCACCATTTATGATGATTCCAGTTCGGTAATAAGCTTTTACCATAAATATCTTATGCTGCACTGTGAAATTCATTTTTGAATAAATAATTGAAGCTTCTTTATTTAATTATTGGCAGCTATGCTGTTACAATTTTCATATTGTCAGATTCTAAAGCTTAATATGGACGGGACAATCCCTAGGCTACTGCAATTGACTTTTTAAAAAATCACTTTGTATATTCTGCCCACAACGCCCAAAATTACCAAAGGGACATAACACTCAACGCAATCACATCGGCTAATTCTGAGTATGACCACAAAGCTCAAAATGCCCACAACGCCCAAAGTTAGGACAGAGGCAGAACGCCCATATCGCCTAATTCGAACTTACCGTAAATTTTCTTTCGCCTAAGCTCAGTTCATGGTTTTATTGTATGTACTACTCTTTTAATATTTAATGATTTGTGGGGGACACGACGCCCAACGCAACCATATAGCCCAATACGAAATGTATGCACAAAACCCACAACGTCCAAAGTTATTGCAAAAATGACAACTTTGGGACGATAACTGTAGGATCCGGGTTAATAAATAAATTATGCTGTCACAGGTTTTTTTGATATGTATATGTAAAATGTACATGCATTTGGGTGTTGTGGACGTAGTGGTCTTTGTGGACAGTCTTGAATTAGGCAATGTCCTGTTGAGAGTTGAGTTCCCCACAAATTGTTGAATATTAGAAGAATCGTAAATACAGTAAAGCAAATAAGCAAGGAACCGAGCTTAACCGAAGGAAAATGTACGGTATGTTTTAATTGCGATGTGGCCACGTTGGGCGTTCTGTCCCTGTCTTAAATTTGGGCGCTGTAGGTATTTTGGGTTTTGTGGTAATATTCAGAATTGAACGATGTAGTCGCGTTGGGCGTTCTGTTCCTCTAGTAACTTTGGATGTTGTCGGCAGAGTATAGCGTTGGGAGTTATGGACTTTGGACGAAGTGTCCTAGACCCGAAATAGAAACATCAACTCTCATAAACTGTTTGTGAAACTCTCCAAACCGAAACTCTTAAGCATGGTTTACGCTGCCGATAGATATTCAGTTACTAGTTGGTCTCCTCTTGTGACTCTCCAGTTTGTTATATTTTCGCAGCTCAATAAACAGTTACCACATTTTATTATAAGTCTATTCAGTAGCTTTTGGAATCAATCTATTAAATTCTACAATTTATTGTGTTGATAAGAAAAACATCCAGTGGAGTGGTGTTAGGGGGATACCCCAGGCTGTAACATCTTTTTGTTTAACACCACCAAAGAGAAAACTATTTTGTATTTTTGATCACTTAAACTTTATCAAGATAACTGTAACAGAAAGTAAAGATAGTTTTTTTAAATATTTTTTCCATAGCCAAACTGTGGAAGATTTTGTTAATCACACGTTAGTACCTACACCTAAATTAAAGCAGGATAATCACTAATATTCTAGAATATGACAGTTATCTACTTTAGTAATTGTATAATTAGATATACACTCCCTTATTAGGGTGTGATTTGCGGACGAGGCATACTTCCAGAAATTAATTATCACGTAACTAAACTGATATAGCTTTTTTAATGGTCAGGATGTTCTTACCGAAAGTATATAATCAGGATTAAAAATTTGAACTTTTAGATTAACATCGGGCACAGGACTTTTCATTATATACAAAACTTAATTCGTAAAGAGGAGTTTCCATGGAAAACCATTGACAAAATAAAAAGGACGCACGCAGTACCAGCTATTGCGGAATGAAATTGTAGAAACTAAACAAAATCAAACTTTAAAGGAAAATAAAGTATGGAATGCCAGATATTGTCAGTATTATACATATATAAACTTTGCAATAAATCATGCCGTTGCTTCTAATATGATATTATTGAACAAGCTACTCTTACAAATGAGTTTATTGGCAAAGCTAAATTGGTTGCCTGGAAACAGTCTTAGCTGCCCCTGGTTGAAAATCAACCAAGGAGAAATCACATCAAATTTTCAATGATGCTTTTATATTTAATGACATTCCAAGGCCGTTTATACCATTTGAAAGCGTCGAAGTTCCTTCCTGTAATAAATTTATGTGCATGTAAAATTTATAGAATTTCCAACACGTCTTTTGTACACAGAAAAGTGTTTTTCTAGTATTTTAGAACTTAGGAAATACCGAAACTGCGGTTTTCTAGAACTAACAACATCACCAGGTTCAAAAGTGCAATCATGTTGGTAACTGCGAGCTGTATAAATTGCTTATGCTTTCAAGTAACAAGATTTGATCGTTTTTATAGAATAGATGGTGACTGCAATGCAGATTGTGTTATCGAAAAAGTAACATGACAGGAAAATAACAAAAGCTGACTTTTATTAACCTATATTGGCGAGTTAAGTACAATATATTACGTCAAGATAACTAAATCGTTGATTTTCTAATTTTGTATACTTTAGTCGGTACATACCCTACGCCAGTAAAGTTGTTATAATTTAAAATACATTTTTCAACAAGTTTTTAAAATTTAATTCCGAATCTTTAATCAGTCTAAACTACTTGTTATACCCCTCAAGAATGGTACCTGGCAGTTTTTTAAATTTCATTTACGAGTTTAAAATCTATTAAAATTAACACTTCAGTACGGTAGTTTAACGTAACAATTTATTTTCAAACTTTAACTTAACATGAAATATCTGAAAAGCTTTCAAACAAACTAAAATTAAATATTTATTTGAGGGGAACTTGAACGGGTTTATTTCTAACTTCCTGATAAGTGGAAATGTAGTTGTCTTTTTTTTCCCCGGTGGACGTCGCATCAGCATTTTAACGTCGCTCAGAATTGATTGGTCAAGAAGTTATATTTGCGGCGTAATATAACTACTCTCAGTTTCGTTTATAAATTATATACAGTGAAACTCATAGAAGTTACGACGTCTAGTCAAAGTGACCACCTCCGGTCAACGTGACTATCCAGTGAAAGTGATCATTTGGTTAAAGTAAAATGACCACTTCTGATCAAAGTGATTACTTCTGATCAAAGGGACCACCTCTGATTAAAGTGACCACCTCTGGTCAAAGGGCCCACTTGGAAAATGTAGGTGGTCAAAGAGAGTATAGTCAAAGTGACCACCTCCGGTCAACGTGACTATCCAGTCAAAGTGATCATTTGGTTAAAGTAAAAGGACTACTTCTGATCAAAGTGATCACTTCTGATCAAAGTGACCACATCTGATTAAAGTGATCACCTCTGGTCAAAGGGCCCACTTGGAAAAAGTAGGTGGTCAAAGAGAGTCTAGACAGAGTGACCACCTCCGGTCAATGTGACCACCCAGTGAAAATGATCATCTGGTTAAAATGAAAGACCACCTCTGATCAAAGTAACCACTTCTGATCAAAGTGACCACCACTGATCAAAGTGACCATCTCTGGTCAAAGTGCCCATCTGGAAAAAGTGACCGTCTCTGATCAAAGTGATCACTTTGGTCAAAGTACCACGTGGTCAAAGAGACTGCCTATGATCTAAGTGACCACCTCTGGTCAAAGTGATAACTGATGAAACTTATTATTTCAGTGTAATTTGTTCCGTATATATACACCACCCGTCGGTTGCGTCCAATGACTACTTTTGAGAAAAAATACCTTTTAAATGCCCTTTTTAAAGAATTATTTTTGAAAATTTCTGTAACCAAAATGTATAAATAATATTTTTAAAGCTACGAGTATTTATTATCACCCTTATCTAAGAAGACTTTTAATGTGTATTGTCTAAGACACTCTTCAATAGAAATATGTTTGTTCGTTTCCAAGTATTTTATAAAAGTAGTCGTAGGCTATTTCTGAAAGTTGTGTGTAAGGAATCATGCAAATTTTTGTTTTATAACATCTGTATATTTTCAGTTCTTTACACGTTCATTAAACATGAATTTCTTTAATGAGACCATTTTGTGTTAGTAGTCACTTGAGTAGTCATTTTATATAGGATCTACTATATTATAAATCTTATATAATAGTAGGAAGGCGGACGCATTAATATCAGATTGTTATTGAATTTATATTATAACTGCCATACGTTTTAAATGGTAAAGTAACTGAACCTGTTGGCTACGCTGAACGGGTTGTGTTTGCTAATATTTTATGAAAAACGAATGTGTCATAGCGTAAAACGTCAGTAGATACAAACCGGGAGGGCACCGCTATCTGTGAGAAAGATAGCAAATTAACTTGTTAATGAATAATCCTGAATAGAAACAATATTATTAATTATAGCATTAGATTTTTAATAATATTATTTTTACTTATTAATTGATATTCATTTCAACCAATTTCCCAATATTGTTAAAAAATGACAATATATTTAATTTTACATTGGAAATACTTTTCTGAACATCCCAGAAATGGAATGGCGATGTTTTGTATAGCAAAGACATTTTCTTTAAGACTATATATTGGAAATATAATCACATTTCACCTTTAAATTTGACATTAGCACCGGAATTTTGAGGTCGAAGTCAAAACGTAATTATCTTCCCTTACAGCAGTCTCTAGTTTAAGACAAAATTTTGACTTTAATCAGGTAAGTGCTTCAAATCCGACAGTATTTCTTTAATCTAGAAATGTTGACTTGCAAGTGGAAACGTAATGAATTACTTTTTCGGGAATCGAATGAACCCCCAAAATTAGATTCCTTGAGTCTTTTATCCATCGTACATTTTATATTACATTGTCTGCGTTTTATCTGTTTCTTTGAACCTACGCATGTAATATATTAGCCGGCACGAGTAACATAATAATGAAATATTCATTAAATAGATTTTGGTATTATATTTTGCATATTTTCATGCGGCTGCCAGCCCTGCTGCAAAGACTTTAGTTGGCGATAGTTATAGTGTTATGTATTGGTTAAATGCGTAATTTGACAGTAATATATTATTATATAAATTCTCAAAAACTGGTACGAATAGTACTACCAACCAATTTAAATGTAAAAAGATATAAATTTTTAAACCCCTGGAATATTTGTTATATCGCATTTGCTGCTGTTGTAATTTAAATATTCGCGAGGGAGTTTTATAAGCGGTATACATCAATACCGTTAGGTACAGCGTATACGTATAAAAAAGGATTTGAAAAGGAGTACCTTCATAGCATTTCGTTTGAGCCTATGATTATATTTAGTAGATTGCACACAAACATACTCAGCTGCTGCTAATATTTTTTATATTGTGGCTGAAGAAATTTGTAGGCATATTGGTTTCAGAAGTTTAGTTTGATGTAAAATTTGCATTAGGTAGTTTTTCTATTGGGTGGCCGATAACAGCTGTATGTGTTAGGTTCATCTCCACAGTATCCAAATCTACAGTTGTCTTCACATACCGAGAATTTCTGACGCCTATTTAGGGGTAATTTAGATACATTATTACTATGATAATTTTCAGTGGCGTACATCACGGAAATCTAATTTAGTGTTCTGTCATCTGTCAAGCAAAAGGTTAAGTGAGCCACTATAATATTTATATACATGATTTTCACTAAAACATAGTTAAGAAAGGAACGAAAATTCTTAGATTCACTAACCGTAGATGAATTGAATGTACCTATACGAATTTTTAAGTTTTGCAACAGAGTACATATCTTTCTGATTGACAGATGACAGGACACTAAATTAGATTTGCGCGATGTACGCCACTGAAAGTAGTCATAGTAATAAGGTACCTAAATTACACTTGGTGCTCCAAAATTCTCGGTATGTGTGTGGTTAGTGTTCGTGAATAGCTTTAGTACTAATTATGTTCAAAATTTAAGTTGGCAACATCAACTTTTTCACGTACCCTATAACTTGAGACTGGGACTTCAACAAAAGTTTTCCAATTAGATTTTTCTGTGTTTCTATTTATTACGGTACATTGACAGCGAGGTTATTATTTCCAACTAAAAAATATATTACATTGATTATAAACAATAAATTACTTATCTTATACATCGGTTTTAAATAGATTTTTATTAATTATAGGATATTTACATGATGATGGGATATGAGATACCTAGTGTGCCTTTTAAGACACCCTGTATGAATAGAGCTTATTAGTACACCCTTTATAATGAAAGCTTTTTAGTTATACTGTATACACTTTGACGGAGATAAAATTAATATAGAAGTTTGTATTAATTTGTGGAATAATTACTAAAATTAAAAACTAATATGCAGTACTATGGAGACCACTTGAAAGCAAGCGCTTCCTGTAACACATTTTTACTGTGTAACATGTCCATAAAAACTACTTAAAATTTATACAGTTATACAGCTATCCACATATATGTTGTCGCGCAACCTATTTTACAAGTAATACTTTACGTTAAATATAATTTGAAAGTTTAATATACACTGCTCAACAAAATTAGGGGAACACTTCTTTAGCCGTACATGATTTTTCAAATTAAAGACAGACGCAAGTATCAACTTTAGTATATTGTTCTTTCAACATTGCTTAACAAGATACAAACAACAAATATGTTCTAATTAAACGGGTTTCTTGAGTAACACCAAACTATTGAGAAGACTACCAAAATCGAAATGAGTTTTATCACTTAAAATGTTTTAGAAATTCTGTTAACGCCCGAATACCAAGCTTTAGTAGCGCGTGTGCCCTCCATTAGCTTCAATAACAGCCTGGCAACGTCGAGGCATGCTGCGAATCAGACGTCTTAACATGTCTTATGATAAATTTCGCCATTCTTCCACAAGGGCCTCAGCCAACCCCTGAAGAGTCTGAGGTGCAGTAGGACGCTTTCTAATGCGCCTGTCGAGTAAATCCCAAACGTGTTCGATGGCATTTAAGTCTGGACTCATGGCTGGCCACTCCATCACTTGGATTTCTTGTTCCTGCAGGAAGTTCGTTGTTACATTAGCGGTATGAACTCTACAATTATCCTGTTGTAGGATGAAGCCATCGCCGAAAATGTTCGCAAATGGCACAACATGCTCTTGAAGAATCGTCTCAACATAAATTTGTGCGTTGAGACGTTGGGGAACGACAACCAAGTCTGTGCGACCGTCTATACTAATGCCTCCCCACACCATGACCGATCCAGCTCCGAATCGGTCCACTTCCTGTATACACGCGGCAATGTATCGCTCTCCAGGACGTTTGTAGACTCGTATACGACCATCTCAACAAGTTAGACAAAACCGCGACTCGTCTGTAAAAAGCACAGACCTGCTGCCATTGCTCATGTTCGCGTGCAAAGTTTAGATGGCTAACTCTGTGATTCCTGCTCAAGCGAGGAGCTCGCACAGGCCTGCGAGAAGTCATATTGACTTCTTTAAGTCGTCTCCTAACCGTCTGATCGGAAATTGTCACACCGGTGGAATTTCGAAGTAGATTTTGTAGCTCACGAGCAGTAGCAGTTCGTCGGCGAAGACAAGAATTAACAATATACCTGTCGTCTCGAGGGGTAGTTTTTTTTCACGGCTTTGTGCAGTTCTCCTTGAATATCTACTCGTTTCTTGGTAACTATGCCAAGCTCTACAGATAACAGATGGAGTTGTTTGGAGCTGGTTTGCTACATATCGCATAGATCGACCATCTTCAAGCAAAGCAACAGTCCTCGCGACTTCAATTTCACTTAAATAACGCATTTTGGACTCAGAAGCATTGAAAAAGTCAAAACTGACAGTTTTACTGTGTCCAATAACTAATTTGATGAGTTTCAGATGTTGCTTTGTGGTCAAAAACCAATTTATTTTGAGACTTTCTTTACGTTTTGGCGTCTACGATGTTAACGAGCAAACGAATTACCGTAATTCTTTTTGCACTTTGTCAATAAAGGTCTAGAGAATAATATAACAAGAAAAAATGCTGCTTCCATCATTTGCTGGCAAACTTATAGGCGCTCAAAAAAGTGTTCCCCTAATTTTATTGAGCAGTGTATTAGGAAACCTGGACGCCTTATTACTGTTTAAGAGACAGATTTTTCGTAAAATATTGGTAGTTGTTAGTGATTAAATGGCATATGAATTAAAATATCTAATATCGGTCAACCACCCCCAACGCGAAGAACCACTAAGGAAGCAAGGACCCAACTACAATCCCACAAGAAGACGCAAGAACCCACACAGAAGGAAGGAAGCCCAGCACCGAAGAGGACCAAATCATAGAACGGCCAGACCATACATCATTTAATATAATCTAGATTAGTTACAATGACATGTACATATTTAAATATTTTTTTAATAAACGTATTTATCATTGAGAGAGTAGATATGTTTTTAATTTACGTTCACGAAACACTCACGCATGGCTCCACCATAAATTGAAACTCTATCTACACTCTCGTCGTTGTTATACATTTCAATTCATATGGCTTTTAACAACAAACAATTATCAGTATGTCAGGAAACATTCGTCGCCTAAGCAGAAGTAAGGTCCTTACGATTCCTAATCTATAAAAAAGTCAAATGACTAAAATCTATATGTGTAAAGAGATGCTGGAAAACCCGCGTCTTAGATCTCTCTTAATCAACAACAAACTATTTTGGTTTCCGCACCATATATATGTTGGGTTGTGTCCATCACTTTTAGGGGGGGGGGGGCACCCTAGCTGACCCTCTGTATTTTGCGATTTCCAAATCCTAAAAGCCAATTCAAAAAATCACACCCTAGACGCCTAGACTATACAGGGTGGTTAATTTTTCATTACACCCCCAGCGTCTTGGCATGATGCACAACTTGTGACAAACTTCTGCAGCAAGGATTTGGATATAACTGGATTAGGAATAAGGGGCCTTATTTATGGCCTCCGAGATTACCTGATTTTTCAGTAGGAGGGCAATAAATATAATGTTCTCGTTTTTTATTTCAAATGGCATTTCCAAAGCCTACTTAGGTAATGTCGTTTTCTTAGTATTATGACGTTATTTATTGTTTAAATGGAAAAAATTTAAATGATTCCATATTAAGAATTTAATAAGCTATCCAAATATCCGACAAAATACAAGGTGTTCCATTTGAAAAAGTAATCTTAAAATCGCTGCTTTTTCAACTAAGTTGAACAAAGCAGGGTTCAGGGAGTTGTGTAATACTGGTCCATACTGGAACTTCGTCTGTGACTTTGTTGTCTATTCAGATTCTAGTCTTGGTGTGAATGTTTAGTGGTTTGCTGGTACAGTAAAACATCTATCCGTCAGGGTCGTGACCAGGGGGTGACGGATATGTGAAATAGACCTATAATAGAATCTTCTTAAATTTGGCTGTATTTTCGTAGTTTTGCAAAATATAAATATTATATGAATGTATATATTTAATATTGCATAACTGCATACTACATAGAATATAGAGGTGTGTTCAATTGACACCCATCTTTGCTTTATAAAAAATTTATTCAACAATTTAATTACAAATAATTACCGTCACAGTTCAAGCACCTAACCCATTGTTTTACTAACCGACGTATACCCTGCTAATAGAATTCTTGTGGCTGCTGATTGAAGAAGTCTTCGACAGCTATCTGTACTTCTGCGTCACACTGAAGATGCCCACCTTTTAACGCCTTTTTCAGCGGTCCAAGAATATGGAAATCGCAAGGCAATAGATCCGATCTATAGGGTAGATGCACTAAAACCCACAATTTTTCTCGTTGAAAAAATTTTCTTTTACCACATTAGCAATATGAGGCCTAGTATTGATTTTTCAGTAGGAGGGCAATAAATATAATGTTCTCGTTTTTTATTTCAAATGGCATTTCCAAAGCCTACTTAGGTAATGTCGTTTTCTTAGTATTATGACGTTATTTATTGTTTAAATGGAAAAAATTTAAATGATTCCATATTAAGAATTTAATAAGCTATCCA
Source organism: Limonius californicus (assembly GCA_014611495.1). NCBI lineage: Eukaryota > Metazoa > Arthropoda > Insecta > Coleoptera > Elateridae > Limonius > Limonius californicus. Next base: position 10,087 of record JABXWE010045996.1, read on the forward strand.
AATATCCGACAAAATACAAGGTGTTCCATTTGAAAAAGTAATCTTAAAATCGCTGCTTTTTCAACTAAGTTGAACAAAGCAGGGTTCAGGGAGTTGTGTAATACTGGTCCATACTGGAACTTCGTCTGTGACTTTGTTGTCTATTCAGATTCTAGTCTTGGTGTGAATGTTTAGTGGTTTGCTGGTACAGTAAAACATCTATCAGTCAGGGTCGTGACCAGGGGGTGACGGATATGTGAAATAGACCTATAATAGAATCTTCTTAAATTTGGCTGTATTTTCGTAGTTTTGCAAAATATAAATATTATATGAATGTATATATTTAATATTGCATAACTGCATACTACATAGAATATAGAGGTGTGTTCAATTGACACCCATCTTTGCTTTATAAAAAATTTATTCAACAATTTAATTACAAATAATTACCGTCACAGTTCAAGCACCTAACCCATTGTTTTACTAACCGACGTATACCCTGCTAATAGAATTCTTGTGGCTGCTGATTGAAGAAGTCTTCGACAGCTATCTGTACTTCTGCGTCACACTGAAGATGCCCACCTTTTAACGCCTTTTTCAGCGGTCCAAGAATATGGAAATCGCAAGGCAATAGATCCGATCTATAGGGTAGATGCACTAAAACCCACAATTTTTCTCGTTGAAAAAATTTTCTTTTACCACATTAGCAATATGAGGCCTAGTATTGTCGTGCAGCAAAATGACCCCACGCCTAAGTTTTCCTGGACGTTTCCGTCTTATTGCTTAATGAAGCTTGTTCAAAGTTTAATTGTACAGATTTTCATTGACATTTATTCCATGTTCCCTAAATTCTATCAACAAGCGTGCTTCATGGTCGAAAAAAAATGTTAACATCACCTTGACTGCAAAAGGTTGTGCGTTAAACTTCTTTGGTGGTGGTTAACTTGAATGTTTCTACTGCATCGACGATAACTTACTGGATGGCAGGTAGTAATCGCACCAAGTTTCATCACCAGTAACTATTGATAGAAGAAAGTCATGACTATTTTACCTATAGTCTGTGAGGTGTTGCAGAGATAAGCCCATTCGCAAGCATTTTTGTTCATTAGACAAGAGACGAAGAATTCATTGCGACCAAACTTTGCTGTAACCTAGATGATGAACAATACTACGAACAGATCCTGCACTCGCGCCTACAATTTCTGAAATTTCTCTAATTGAAATTCGACGATTTTCTCTAATAAGGCCTTCCACACATGCCATATTGTTTTCTGTTAATGCAGTATACCGTGCACCTGGTCACGGCTCAGCCATAGTCTCCACTTTTCCATTCTTAAATTTTCGGCATCATTCCTTCACAGTTGGGTACGCAATACATGCATTTCAATACACTGCTTGCATTCGCGTATGAATCTGCAATGGCTGCACACCCTCAGCGCATAAAAATTGTAGGATCTCACGCTGATCAAACTTGGACGGATTTTCAACAACATACGCCATTTCAAAATCGAAGTTTTAAAAGTCAGAATCAAATTCAAATGTCAGAAACTTATTAATGTGTTGCTTACAAACACCACTAACATTAACAAATGTCATTTGAATTATTGCATTAGTTTTCAAGGCTAAGTTGATCGAAGATGGGTTTCAGTTCAACAAGCCTTGTATATGTATAATATATGTTAACCTTATATTTTAAAGTACCTACTCAGTAATGTTCTTTTGCTTAATTGCTTCGCTACGTTTTTGTTT
>JABXWE010045998.1:0-12628 GCA_014611495.1 Limonius californicus
TATCTTTTTCTAATATTTGTTTATAATGTTTTATAAATGTTGTGTGCTACTTGGTTAGTGCAGAGGTTTGGCAAATAGTACTTTTTTGACTGAATAACATAAATACAACAGTATTGTTGCATAAAAGATATTATTGTAGAATGCTTTTGGTGAAGATATTTATAATAAATCAGCTGTTTCATCAATTGGATTTATTAATAAAACTGGATAATTCAGTAATTTTATTAAAAACACAAAACTGTTATAGAATAAACTATTTTAAGATATATTTGGGCCAAAACGTCTCTGCGCCAAACCGTCCCTGCGCCAAACCGTCTCTGCGCCAAACCGTCTCTGCGCCAAACCGTCCCTGCGCCAAACCGTCCCTGCGCCAAACCGTCCCTGCGCCAAACCGGCCGCGCCAAAACGTCCTAGATCGGAAAAGGACATGCTAGAACCTAAGGATCTCGGATGCATAAAATCCTTATATAAGACATAATATACAGGATTGCTCATTGTTCGACAAGGTCCAATGTTAGTATTTTAAAAATTATTTAGAATTATTTTTTTTTGCTTGGAAGAAGTTCCAATCTATCCCTACACAATAAGCTATATAAGTAAATACTTAAACCAGTATGAATTTATGGTATCCAACTATGGGGCTGTGCCAAACAAACATTTCAAAAGAAAGTATTAAGAACATCGTGGATGCGCTTTGGTATGACATAAACAGAAACCTTCACCGTGACCTGGAAATGGATACTGTGGTCAACGGATTCAAAGAGATTTGCCAGAAGTCATGAGGAAACACATCATGTGCATGTGGAGGCCATCCAGCTTTTTGATAACACAAGGCTAACAAGAAGACTTAAAATAGTGAAACCGTATGAGTTAGTGTAAGTGATAGTGAAAGATAGTGAAAAGGTGAGCTAATGCAGCGTGCATGTTAAAATGAGTGTAAAAAGAACATGCTAAAACCTAAAGATCGCGGATAGATAAAACCTTTAGATTAGACACGTATAGTAAATTAGGTGATAAATAACTTGCTCGCTAGTCTAAGACTAGATAGTAAGATTGAACCAAATGTAACATTTAGTAATTTTAAAAAAAAGTTACATATCCGGATATTATCGTCATTGGAAACGTAAAATTTTTTTTAAGGAATTACTCTTGAAAGTGGTAAGCAAATTCTTGATGCTCCACAAAGCCTAACCGATTTTAAACTTTAGCATTGGCGATAATGCTCGTAGATATAAGTAGGTATTTGTAAGATTTTAGAAAATTAAAATGTTTATAAAAATTTTAAATAATATTTATATCTCAAAACTTCGTAAGTTCTGTTGGTTTTTCAGTCGGTCATTGAATAGCAATGAACGATAAAGCATAGACTCATCTGGCTTGCGTTGTTAAGATAACTTTTGTTACTACATTTTATTCTCCCAAAAATTTAATTTAATGGAATGCATGTTTAGTTCTAAATGAATATGTAAAGTGAATTGTGTTTTTGTTTGCAGATACCGAAAATTCATTTAGTGTCTAGTAATTACCATCTATCATCGAAGCTTCTGAAATGGGAATTGCAGAAACATCCCAAGCTAATGGGCAATCTAACGAACTGTATGTATTGATACGATACTTGTGTTAGTTTTCGTAGATTTACTTTTAAAATCAATTTTACAGAAAATGCCATAAAACCGATAAAGTAAATGGAATAAAAAACTGGATGATGCTGTTTCTTGCAATTTTCATTGCACGTTACATAGTCGAGAATATAATAACGTGGGTTTTGTAATCTTCCTGGAATATTTCAAACTGTTTTTAAATATGGAAATTAGATTTCCATTTTGTATGTATATTTTACTTTATTTTAGCTATGGAATTATAAAAAGTCCAATTCAACTGACCTATGATTGTATTGAATATATGCAAGTAAATTGGTGGTATTTTGCGATGGTAATGTTTGGTAAGTTTATATGATTATTATTAGTATTTATCATAGAATATCAATTAAAATTGTGAGAATAAACATAATAAGCATTTTCAAGTTATTGCCAATTTCTCGAGTAAGGAATAAATAGCCCATATTATTGAGGTTACAATAAATGCCATTTAACCCGGAAACATTATCAAATCGAGTAGTTTTAAGAAGGATGCCATTTGCGTAACGCCCGAAGATCGCATTACAAAGCTAATCCTTTACCACTACGCCACGCTGACGGCAATCGCGATTCTGATTTGATGATATTAATATAGTTCATGTATAAAATTTTTAAGTTTTTCGTATCTATCACTTAATTTCCTATCATAAAAACAGAAAATTGATGTAATCTCTCGAAAATTAACGTCCCTTCTGCTTACCCCATGTTTTGGGTGCGTTTTCTAACTTGGGGAGCAGGAAATTGACAAATTCCACAAACGCATGTATTTTCCCTATCGAACGTATTCAAAGTCAGCACACGGTGTAGGGTAGAAGTTAATTTACGCCACTCAAAATATATCGATTATTATTAAGCATGCGGAAACCCTTCTACCATTAAAACTACAGAAAAACATTATTTTGGCTGAACTTGATATACATGTGTTAAACATTAATTTTATCATTTGTAGCGCGAAAAATACATTTTATTTAATACGCAACTACCAAAACTCAACACGATATTATCCACATCTCTACGTCCAAAATTAATAAATACGGCTTACGTAAGATTCAAAATCGTGTTATTTGTACTTCTACTTACACACGTACATCTGTTTGGTTTCAAAATGCAGTCGGTTTCTTAGTTGCCAAGAAATGCATGCTTTTGCAAGAAAAATGGAAAAAGTATTATTTGTATAGAGTGAGTCAGAATTTAAAGCCTTCTAACAAGGTTTTTAAATACTATTTATTTGTTTTTACAAAGAATAAATGGAACTTTGGAGCACATAAAATATCGTTCTTACAACTTGAAGATTATTCCAAGACTAAAGCTAATCTATTAAACGGATGAGCAAGTAAGCTCATCTGCTTATCTTATCGCACCGCAGAGGAAGTATCAAGTTTCTTAGATTGAAGCGTGTTGTGTTATGCATAACTAGTGTGCTGATGCTAAACAAGGAAATTATGTGCTTGCGGAACTATTAGATTTTCTGCTCCTCCAATTGGAAAGCGTATCGGAAATTATACATTTATAATACATAATTAAAACATGTATTAGAAGAATTATGGAGTTTGTTTTAAGTGATATGGAAATACCGCCTACGTTAAGGCGCATTGCCCCCAGCGTAGCGCAGCGCACTGGTTAAATATCTGTTTTGTAAAGCGGACTTCAAATCCTACATCAGGAATTATTTTTTTAAATAATTTTGTATAAAATTTGTATTTAAAAATGCATGTGTATTATATGTATTTAAGCAGTTTAAAGTTTTTTCAGAATGCACTATAATCATTTAATTAATTATAGTTTTCTTTGCTGCGAAAAATACATATAGTCTTATACGGTGTTTATTTATAGAATAATAACAGAAATGGATCTATAGTACCTACTTAAATTAAAAAAATATATGTGACACGACTATATAAGGCTAATTGTTTACTGTCTTACTTCTTTGAAATTCACACTTATATTTTAATAATAATAATACATAATTTCAACAGGTATTTATTTTTGCTTGATACTTATTTCGACATACAATACGTCATTATCAGAAGCATTTAATGTAGTAAACATTTGTAGCCAGGGTAACAGCACACTGGATGTTGATTTCAGACTTGGCTCAGATCTTTTATTCCAGAACTTCCAATAGCAGGGCATTTATAAGCTTAATTTGCTCATTCATGCGGTTGTGAATTTGAAAGGACTTGAGTAAAAATGTGTGTAGAATTCTATTATTTGATGTCAATGCATGTGTTCTAATATGTGTTTAGCGGGTTTCTGGGTGTTTGTTATTGTATGAGCATATGTGTTCTTTGTATCTGGTATCGAAATTTCTAACTGTTTGGCATATGTATACAAAATTACAATGTGAACAGTTTAATTTGTAAATACCTGATTTTAACAAATCCTTAGTTCTATATTCTGCGTTAAATAATGCGTTGAAAGTGTTTTCCGTTATTTTGTCAATTACTCTAAATGTACTTGTTTTGATTATAATTTTAGCAATTTTCTCCGATATATCTCCAAAATAGGGAATTGAAATATATTTAACATTTTCAGAATGATCTTTTGATTATATTCTTTGAATTCCTAATTTATAATCTTTCTTTTAAATTAGTATGTCTATCAATTTAGTGTTGTATCCATTAGTGTGCGCAATTTGTTTAATAATTCCAATCTCTTCGGTGTAATCGTTGTTATTTAGGGGAACTGTTAGAGTTCTATATAATATCAATGACCTATAAAACCTACTAATTTATGTGTTTTATGGTGACATGAGTCCTGTGGTATTGTGATATCTGTTTTTGTAGGTTTTCTGTAAATAGGGACTTCGAGTTTCTTTTGGAATTAATTTTTATGTTTAAGCCTAAATAATTAATACATCTGTTTTGTTCTGTTTCTAATGTAAAGTTGTTTGAGTGTAAATTATTAATAAACGTTAAGAAATCACCAATAAACTGAAATGAACTATTAAAACGTACTAAAATATCATCAACCTAACGGAACCAAAATATAATTTTCGAAGATTGATTTTATTCTAAATGATCCATAAATCCATAAGCCGTTTTACTAAAGATACATTAGATCATTAAAATTAAAATAATTTTATTAATACAAAATTTCGTTTTGTTAATTCAACATTTTTGTTGATATAAATATTATTTAAAAAAGAAATACACTCTTGAGGAGGTATATGTGAAAACATATGGTGACATCGAAACTAACTAGTTTGTATTGTATGTCGAAATACGTATCAAGCAAATATAAATACCTGTTGAAATTATCTATTATTATTAAAATGTAATATATAAGGCAATGAGAATTCAAACATCCTGAGTTCGTTTCATAAAACATACTACTCTATATTTATAAAATACATCAACATTTTTCTAATTTATTCTTTAATTTAATAATATTAAAATGAAAATACGATATACATTATTTAAAATATACACTTTTCACGTATTCGTTTTTTTTTTGATTGACGAAGAATTCCAGAATGGCATGCATTTTTCTTATGGAGCCTATTCAGAATCAGCACACTGTACATCTAATCATTATTAAATCCTGCGGTGTAGCAGGAATCTCAATATTTGCCAGTTTTTGTGAATGCAGAAGCGATTAGGAATCGAAAGTGGTCTGGACTAATTTTCCACTCGGAATAAATTTATAAATATAATATAAAGAAAGACACGTTAGAAATGGTAGTTCCGGAAAGAAATTCTTATTCATTTGAACTGTTTTAAATAATGTAAATTGTACATAATCACAACCTTTGAATATAACATGATCATACAGTGTGAGTCTGCTAAGACAAATCAACTGTATGTCTCGGTTATTTGAAATAGTAGAAAAAAATATAAATATAAATAAACCGATCGTGCTTCGCACGTAAGGGTACGTAAAACCGTCGGTCCCGGTTGTCATATGAACACCTTTGACAATCGTAAACCATGTAGTGGAACTTCTCTTCTCTGTTCGACGTGTTAAGCTAGGCTTCTGCATACATGCATAGAGAACTAACAAAACCAGCTAATTGCAGTTAACTAACCGGCTATTGGCGTAAACACAGAAGAAGAAGAAAGAGAAGGAAAAAATATTTTTTGGGCAGTTTATATATATTATAAACATTTTTTTGTTATTCCGTTAAAGTTTAATAATGTTTAGAAACTGCTTATTAAAATGATTACCGTGGTGGTAAGAGGTAAGGTCTATTTAAATAACCGAGATATCAAGCTGATTCGTCTTAGCAGACTCATTCCGTATAAGTATAGTATCAATAACATTATGTCGCAACATTTTTATTTACATTTTGAAACTTATTCGCCTATAGTATGTTTAGTTAATTGAGTACAAGCAAGCAATCAATTATTAGTTAATGTTATTGTTGTTAATTATGTTTTAGGGTATTTATTTCAAATACTATTGGCTCTTTTGAATGAGAAGTGTTTAGCTGTGGTAAGTGGTTATTTAACATATATTTTTTACTCCTTATCCACCGTTTGGGTGATACAAATTCACTAATAAATTCAAGAATTTGAAAACTATTTATATATACATTAATGTTGTGCTGAATCGATTATTTCTTGTCAAAATTATGATTTTACGCAGCTTAATAATTTGGACTTTGTACCTTTACATTTCATGAGATACACTTATACATTTTCCAGGGTATTCTGTCGGAAAAAGTTGGCATGGCACTGCATCTGTTCATTTTTCTTTTCTTGTTTAACCTATGTTCCATTGTATCTTATGTGTATAAGATTAATCCGGGTAAGTATTCCCATTCAGTTTCTATATATTTAGATATTAAAATATACTAATGCCTATTTCAGTGGCGGGTTTAGTAGCAATATCACACATGTTTCTACTTAGTCTAAAGTTTTTGGGATATGCATTCGAAAACAGAAAATTAAGATATATTTACAAGGGCAATATGGGAATGGATAATTTCGGTTAGTAAAACATACTTTAATAATGCAAATCCTTAAGTAGGTTGAGTTACTGTAGATGCCGATGGAAAGTCGGAAGGCAATGGAACAGTCAAATATCCCGATAATGTTACTTTAAAAAACATTCTCCAATTTATGTTCTGTACTGCTGCTTGCAGATATAGTATTAATGTTTCCTCAAGGCAGCCAGCAAATTATCGAAAAGTGTTAACAGGGATAGTATATATGATTTTAATTCTTTATGCTGCTGCGTTCATATTTTATCAGTTTATATTACCTGAACTTAATAACACCGCAATGCATATAGATAACCGTCAGTACTTACAAGTATTTGGATCAGTCCTAAAATTAACGGTTAGTACTTTGCAAGTTTATTATTATAAACCAGAGAATTAAATGGAAATCATGTTTTAGTTTCCCGTGAATATGGTGTGGCTCCTGTATTTCTATTCGTACTTCTTTAAATTATATTTACCCATGTTCGGTTGGTTCTGGGGAGTCGAAGATATTGTATTTGCACGGGATTGGTGGAATTCAGAAAATTCAACTGTTTATTGGACTAAATGGAATTATGTAGTTCATATGTTGTTTAAAGAGAATTTATTTGTGCCCCTTCTTCAAATGGGTTATAGTAAACATACGGCCGCTTTTATTGTTGCCTGTTTTAGTGGAGTTTTGCACGAATATTTGGTAAATGTTGAACTATTAAAAATTAAAACTATTTAAATGATGCTTATTTTAGGTGACTATTCCTTGTAGATGTTGTTATGGAGCAGCTACCTTGGTAATGATTGGTCAGATTCAGTTAGCGAGTATAACTGGCTACGCGCAAAGAAACTATGGTGCTAAATGGGGAAATCTACTACTATGGTCATCTTTAGTTCTTGGACATCCGATTTGTGTGATTTTCTTGCATTATAATTACCCATCGTCATAATAAAATAGTCTACGAATTATTTTTGGTGAATACAGTACCACAAAGACAAATGTGGAATGAGATTACCTCATATTAAAGAATAGCTCAATTGAAATAAGCTTATTATTAGGTGTAGGTAAATCTTTGCTAAAATTTCAAAGAGAAACGCTTGTTCAGTATGGACTATCGCAGTACAGAAAGTGCAGATATTATACTAAGCACAAAGTATTTCTTCTGTACTTGAAAATACGTGCGGTATGTACTTTTCTATTTAATTAGTAGTACCCTACGCAGCTAGTATTGCTTAAAGCCGGTCTTTTAATATTCCGAAATAATTCTAGACAAGCTAACAGCCAAATTTATCCTCTTTCTTACGGTATTTTCTATCTTTCAATCGTCCGATAGTTTCCGTCAGATTTTACTATACTTATTCCATAGGAATAAATTTATCGGGTGGTAGAAGCAGCCGACAGTATACTATATCGGCAGGCTAAGGCAGCTACGAGTGTGTAGGTATGAGGTAATACGAAATATTTCGAGCGGATACATATGTAAATAAAGTGCTTATAAAATTAATACTATTTTTCTGATGTAGTAAGTAATAACTAGATAAATTTTACAAATTGAACAAGCGGAAATGTTACTCATTTAAATCTAGACGTAATGCGCACCGTCGTAATAATTTTGACTTTTAGGGATGATTTCAATTTTTTCCCAAGCGGGTTACAAAGTGTACCCCAACAAACAAAATTGATATTTTCAAAATATGAAGTGTACAGGCATCGATTATGACGTTAGGGGTTACTTAAAGCATTATTAGAGGCAATGGTAGAAAGATAATAAATTTAAAAAAAGGATCTTTAAAATACACGTAATTTTGTACGTCCGGGGTACAAAATGTACGCCTTGGTAGGCCAAAGGTTAATACAGTTTTGATTTGCCGTCATAAATTACAAATATCCAATCCGCAGCTTTTTACATGCGCCAATTTTCTAAAAGTTGTTTTGTTGTGAGGGAGGATGGTATTTCCCAGAAATGAAAAGTCGGAGACTTACAGTTTCAAAATAGTACTAGGTAATAAAGCCAGTCTGCAAAATGCAAATAATATTTATTAAAAGCTAATGAAAAATGTATATACTATACAGAAAGTGTTTATGGAAACATGCTAGAACTGTCTCATTTTATACTCCTAAATTGTTTTAGATAGTTGGAACACATATAGAGGTTAGTGAGCAGTTGCGGCAGGTAATAAATAGTTCTAATTACATTAGGAGTACATCTAGGAATGTTTAATACGTATCTTGCCTTCATGTATACACCTTTGTAAACATGAAAAGATAGTTGAATATTGTGAAAGAGTTTAAACGCAATATTTCATATAGAATTCAGGAAGCTTCTAATATAAGCATAGATGTTCTACATTCTTGATTATATTTATATATGTTTCTATTTTGCACGTGTTGTTATGATACCTTGAAAACTATTTTTTAATTTTAGTGTGTGCTCCACAATTATTATACAATATACTCTTGATATTAGTACCTATGAGTCTTAAAATACGTTAGTAACGCCATTTCACGTAGAAAATTTTAAATCTAATTCTAGGTTGTACATCACAGAGTAGTTATAGTAACATGTAATCAAAATATGATTACAGCTTTTCCATTAACTGATACGAAATCCCATACGCCAAAAAAACTAAAAATTTGGTTTAATTTACTTTTCACTTTGAAAATTCTAAAATATGAAATATGTACAAAATACCATAAATAATTAAAAATTTTAATACTTAGTTGTAGTGAAATCTTTTATTAATTTTCGGCTAGTGTTATCACTATGTGCATTAAATATTTTTTCAGTTTCTTAGTTTGTTGTTGTTGTTTGTTTTGATTGGGCGAGATCTAGAACGCGGTTTTCCCAGCATCTCTATGCACCGAGGAAATGTTTGCCCATTGCACTTCCTAACTATGAATATTGCCTATCTGAGGTAGTTCCAACCCCAGTACTGATTTTTAACGTGTCATGCATCGCAGTAACACGGGACCTGTGGCTTTACTTCTTATCCGACAGAAGGCCCACTGTCCCTTGGGTCTATAGTCAAGTACGCTAACCACTAGATCACCGAAGCCCGATGCTTTCTTAGCTTAGTACTTCTAATTGATCCATCAAGTCGGCCATTTTACCTACGCTGTAGGTATGCTTATTTGATTTATACTCACGGTTAGTTATATTAGAAACTGAGATATATATATATATATATATATATAATATATTCGCCATGTTATTTACCTTTAAATTATTATAATTATTCTAAACTATACTTATACTATGTTAATTATACTTCGTAACACTTATAGGATGTGTTTTTTGCTTCGTAATGATTAAGGTATATGTAAAAGGATACTATTTTTGATGGAGAAGTGCATATTTTACCTGAAATTGTATTTAGTTAGCTTGATTATCATGTTAAGATTGTTATTTGAAAAGTTATAATGATTGAAAATGACAAATGTATACCGAATTGGATTGTGAGGTAGTTATGATCTTCGGAAAGTGCTACGTAGTGCCTTATGTGGTGTCGAAGTGAAGTTATGGGTGGATATTCCTTATGGAATGGTATTAAGACGTCTATATGTGGTGTAGACGATGTTTTGGGTTATCCTGGGTAAAGTTGGAAGCCCTAGAATGTAGATTTTTAATAATTTTGTAGTTTTGACATCTGATTTATTTGTATTTACAAGATTTATTTGTATTGAAAGAGTAGTGTTGGGTTTGATATAATTTTGTATTGTGTAGAGGAAGTATAGAAGCAGTTTTGTTGTTTAGAATGACTTTGTTTATTACTTATTTATAAAATTAGAAAGATTCTGTATTTTGAGGTTAATTTTGTTTTCACTTAATTATTCTATGTATTATAGTTGTGCAGGGTGTATTTGTATTTCTGTACTTTTGTTAGTGATTTATGTTTATGTTTAAAATGATTTTGAGAAGTTTTAATTGAATTTTCTCCAAAAACGTGTTTATTTTTTGTTGTTAACCTTGGCGTAATTCATATTAAAAAGTTTGTAATTTTCTCAGAATGATGATTCTGAGGTTTATTTGTTGAAATTTTGTGTATTTATTGAGATATTAACTATTTTATAATGTTTTAAAACAGCTGAAAATGGAGTAGATTAATAAAAAAAAACAAACATCTATTAAACATTAATTAGTTGTTTCGAGATTTTGTTACACATTGTCACAGAATTAATGTTTTAAAATGCCTCCAGTAAGACAACGTAGAAATTTTAACCATATTGTCGATTTTGATAGAGGTCTTATTATCGGTATGAAAGAAGCTGGACTTTCTTTTCTTGGAATTGGTAGAAGAGTAAATCGGGACCACACTACATTTGCACGAATATGGTCTGCCTGGTCAGAAGAAGGCATTCAGCGACATCGTCCAGCTGGTAGACCTCCACGTAGCAGCAATGTTCGTGAAGATAGACTTCTTCGAAGAATGGCTACACGAGACTGCTTTCAAACAACAAGGTCTGTTGCTGTAGACTGGATGTGAGCCCTTCACCACCGCGTGTCAACGGCAACATCTTACAGAAGAATCTCTTCTTTTGGATTGCGATCCTACTGTCCATTCTAACGGCTCCCTTTAACTGCACATCACAAGGCTGTTAGGCTTGCTTGGTGTCAAGAGCGGCAGCATTGGAATCAGCAATGGAACGACATTGTCTTTAGTGACGAATCAAGATTTTGTTTGTGGGCAAATAACGGCCATAGGAAGGTACGTCGGTATCGAGGAAAAAGACGAAATCTAGAGTTTGCTGAACGACTCCATACAGCTTTAACACCTGGAGTTATGGTTTGAGGTACAATTCGTTGCGGTAGAAGATCACCTCTTGTATTTGTCCCAGGTACTTTAAATGGTCATCGCTATATTCATAATGTCCTGGAACCGGGGTTAGTACCATTCATGCAGAGGTTGCCAAACGGTATTTTCCAACAGGATAACGCACGTCCACACATTGCAAATATTACCAAAACGTACCTCCAACAAGCACAATTGCAAATGTTGCCCTGACCTGCTCGATCACCGAACTTATCGCCGATCGACCATCTTTAGGACATGATGGGCTGGCGACTAAGATTATTGCCAAGAGCTCCTAACAACTTAGACGAGCTGAGGCACCAACTTGAGGTTATATGGAACGAGATACCTCAGGAGAACGTAGACCACTTGATAGAGAGCATGTCACGACGAGTAAATGTTTGCATTGCTGTTCATGGTGATGTTACACATTATTAATTTTGTTTGCGTTGTTATTATTGTTTTCTTATAATTGGTAATCTCCTTTTATAAAAACCTGATCATTTCATACGCAATAATGAAACATTATTTTAGCAAAGTTTCAAACCCGTAGCTATATTTTTAATGGGTGGTGCATTTCATATGAAACGAAGTGTAATAAACTTTCAGAAATATCTCGATTTATTTAAACCAAAATTTGAAAAACACCGTATTCCACTGACAATAAGAATTGTAACCCCGGCATGAAAAAACCAGCGTTGGGCATGTCCAATAATAGATATAAAATAAAAGCCTTGTTTTCTACGTATGTTGTATAATAACATAAACTTTTAAAAGTATTTTCTACAAAAACTTTGTTTGCACATCCAAAATCGGCCTGGCACTTTAAAATCCACTACAGCCTTTTTCGTAGAAAGTACACATTCCTTTCTCTATCTTTCCCAAAATACAGGTAATTGATCATGTGTATGAGTTGGATACAATATATTCTTACAGGATATTAGTTTTTATATAGTGAGAAAATTTCATTGAACCAGCATCATAGACATTATAAACGTAGGCTAGTTTTACAACATAGCAAACTCAGATTCATGAAAGCCAGTAGTTCTAATCAAGGAAAATTATAAGCCTGCAAGTTTTGATAATACTAGTAACAGAAGTCTAAAGATTTCTTGCAGTCGTAGGTAGATCAGACCTTTTAAAGAGTCATTATACTATATTCTATAAGTATGGCTATTTTATATTTGACCAAATAGCACAATTTACACGAGTGTATATTTTCTATAAGTAATACAGAATCTATCCTATGTGTAGGAATACATATCAATAATAATAATAATAATAA
>JABXWE010046000.1:0-11966 GCA_014611495.1 Limonius californicus
TTATTAAACAAAACAATATTTTGAAAAAGAGACGGAAACGAAATTAAGGGTTTTACAATGCAATAGTAGTACCAACGTTGACATACGCAAGCGAAGAATAGAGGATTTAGGCAGACAACGAGGAAAGACGAGAGAAGAGATGAAATCAGTGGCGATGGACCGGAAGGGATGGAGAAATTGGGTCAAGAAATCGCAAGACAATAATCCGACACCCTAAGGGTATAAGGATTCTACAAGAAGAAGAAGAAGAAGAATTAAATAAATGTTTTCACTAGTCAACAAGTAGTAGTTGTAGTACTTGTCGTAGTTCTATCTAATAAAATTTTCTCCAAATTTAAAAAAGTGAGTGTGATTAAATCGACGCAACGGTTGTTTATCTAACATTCAACGAACACCGTAGTGGAGCTGCGCGAACCTACTATGTATCATTTATCTTCCTAAATTTGTAAACAAAATTTTTCTGTCGTTTTATTCTGGAAAAACGTACCACAAAGTTTGTTTTCTACAAAAGCCTTTATCCATATTTATCTTTGGCATTTATTACAATTTCGAGCATAAAATAATTAATAAGAACTCAATTTACAGGGAACAATAACAACAGTTGGGTTCATCTGCTATCATTAATACACAGCAACATATCACAAGTTTACTGCTGATAAAACGCATTTTTCCGGGTCTCCTTGTAATAAGCAGTAAACAGCTTGATACCCTCAATATGCTTCCATAATTATCCTATAAATAAAATTTTTATCTGCGTTGTTTACTTCTTCATGGGAGAATTTCAATGTTATGCTCGGCTTATTTGTGACGCAATGCCGGCCGTAATGCGCCTGATTTTGTTATTCATGATTAGATTGTTTGTGTGATCTTTCAATTAATGCGAGAGTAAATGCTAATTAATACCTACACTTTAATGTGTGTTTAGACGATATCAAATATTTCCAAATTTAACGAGAATTTATTTTTAGGTATTGTATTCGTTTCCGTAACCTACTTGTTACGGGGGAAATATCAATATGTGCAACGTCCATTATAACAAGATGACTATTTTTAGTCAGCCGATATGGGGTAGATATTTATAGCAATGGCAAACAAGGTTTAAACATTACATAAGTGCACGTCAAAGCGTTAAGTATGACAGTGACGTTAAAAGCCACAAACAAATGCTTAAAAACTGACCTAATAAATAAAACGAGAGAAAAGTAAACCACGTGGATTATGGAATAATAATGAAGATGTAGAACAGGATGGAAAAATAACACAATAAAAAAGTATATTTACTAACACATTGAACTCGGGGAAACTAGGCTTTTTAAAATTTATTACGGCGCATCCACAGCATGGTCATTAACTCCAACTATAAAAACTACATTACTACATTGGTTATAAACAATAAATTACTTATCTTATACGTGGGTTTTAAATTTTGTTGTAGGGTTTGGTATCCTTTAAATATTTCAAGATATTACTATACTAGTCTTTAGTCAGGGCTTCAGGTAGTATGCTTGGGATTCAAAACGCGTTTCGGAATCTAGTGTAGAAGGTGCATTCCATTATGAGATTTTGTACTGATACTTGACATGTTTGACATGTTTCTAGTGGCGTTTTTTTGGAAGAGATGACTGTGTGCCATTTGAGTATGTCCTATTAGTATTCCTGAGATTACGACTTCATCTTTTCTTGATTTTCCTTAATTTATTACTGGATTAGTTGAACCACTTTTCTTGCCATTTCTCCCAGATCTTCTCTTTGACAGCGTTTTTGTAACCTTGTGGAGAAACTGGAATGTTGATTATGAATTCTGTTGTCTTCTTCTTCTTATTAAGTAGACTATAAGCCTGTTTAAAAACCAATGTAAAATGTCTATCATATTTCTTCAAATGTGGATGTCCAACATTCTTTTCACCTTTTTGAAGGTCTGACTCTCTCTCTTTTCCCTTCAGCTGGACGGCCCTGTGTAACCTTTTTATTAGTCTACTCTCTTCTCTGCGGTTGACATGTTTGTTCCAGTATTTCCTTCCGTCTCTGATAAAGCATGTTATATCTTGTATGTTACACATTTCTCTTATTTCGTTATATGGTACTCTGTCATATAATGTTCCTCCTTGTATCGTTATTAATATCTTCATTTCGCTAGTGTTTATTATTTGCTTTGTCTTTGTTGTATCTGGCCTGGTCTCTGCGGCATATGTTAGTATCGGCCTTACTGCTGTGTTATACATTCTGTTTTTGCTTTCTTCTGTATTTATGTCTCCATACTAGGTCTTTCTTCTTCTTTTTCTCATTTTAGGCTTTTAGCCTGTTCTTTCCAACCATTTAATTTTCTTGGGAGGTGAATGCCCAACTCTCTACCCATCTTCTAGGTGGTCTTCCCACTGGCCTGCGTGATCTGAGTTTGCAATCTCTTGCAAATCCTCACTATTCTTTCTGGAGTCCTCCTGGAAACGTGCTGATTCCATTCTCGCTTTCGCTGCCTCGACCATCTTACAATATCTGGGACATCGCATTGTTGTCTGATGTCGTTTCTTATTCTATCTGCCAGCCGATTTCCTGATATTTTGCGGTGTACTTCCATTTCGGTTGTTCTTAACAGTGCTTTAGTTTTCTTAGTTTCCGCTCTGGCTTCCACGGCATAGGTCATGATGAGTCGGACGCATGTTTTATATATTCTAACCTTTGCTTCCCGTTTCAGGTACTTGTTATTCCATATTGTTTCGTTTAAACACCCTACGACCCTTTTGACGTTTTCTGTTTGTGTCTTTATTTCTTCTACTCTGTTTTGGTAGGCAGTTATGTCTTTTCCTAAGTATTTAAACTTCATTATTTGCTCTATCCCTTTATCGTTAACTGCGAGTTTGCATCGGATAGGTTGTTTATACACTACTAGCGATTTTGTCTTTTCCACAGATATTTCCATGTTGTATTGTATGGCTGCCAGGTGAAATGAGTGCAGTAATGTTTGGAGCTTGTCCTCATCTTCCGCTATTAAATCGACCCGCTGTTTTGGTTTTTTGTATTATGCTATCCATGATTGTGTTATACAGAAACGGGCCTAACGAATCGCATTGTCTAATTCCGCTCTGTATTTGAATTTCCAGTACCAGTATTTAATTGTACTATAGCTCAGATTATTTCTTGAGGTACGTTATGTTCTCTAAATATTTCTATTATGTCAGATAGTCTCACTCTGTCAAATGCTTTTTTGAGCTCGACAAAGCACAAGAACGCTGGTTTCTCAAATTCAATTGATTTATCAACAATTTGTCGTATAACGTAAAGATAGCGTTTACAGGTCTTTCAGACATCCTGATATTCGTGATGCTTTATTTATTTGGGTCTTAACTTCCTCGTTAAATGTTTATCCCTTCTTATTTCGGTGCCTAGGTAACTGAATTTTACAACCTGATCTATAATTGCCCCCTCTACTTCTAAATAGTGTGCATCTAATTGGTTCTTTAGATATTGTCATGCATTTTGTTTTCCGCTTGCAACATCGCTGGGTGGATAGAGTAGTTTAGCGGTGTTGTTGCCGGTCCCAAGCCCAGATAAAAGAGGAGGGACATCTACAAATCGGGCTAGCAACCTACTTGTAGATATAAGATAATATTGTTCACAGAAACCAACAGAGTCTGTTGTGATAGCCGTTTTTGCTGCCAGGTCCGCCTGTTCAGACATTTCAGAGATCCATACCAATTGAAGTTCATTTTGCAGTTCTTGGAATTTATAGAGCTGCATTTGTATTTCCTTAGATAACAAATCTTTTGGAAATATTTTGCATATACTATATAAAGAGCTGAGAGAGCTGAAAGAGCTACATCGTTGGATGTACATTAATGTTTGGAAAATGGCAAACAGTTCTCCGGTGTAGCAGCTTATCATGTATGGGAGGTGAAATGCTATGGTTGTTCAGTCAGTTGTAAACGCTGCAGCAGTGCCATGTTCAGTTTTGGAGCCGTCACTGTATATTTAGGAGACATGGGTTCTATACTTGTCGCACAATTCGTTAAATAATTGTTTATACTCAACGGGATTAGTGGTTTTTTTATCAAATTGTGCGAGATTTAAGAGGAGATGGGGGGGTGGGAGGTATTGCCAATGGTTGTTCGGGTATATAGCATTATGGGTTGTAGTTTTAGGTGGTAGGTCCGTAGGTCCTTAATGCTAAAAACCTTCTCGGGAATGTCTGTCGTTCGGGTTCGACGTTAAACTGTAGGTCCCCCGTGTTTCTACCTTAGCTCCGAGAAGAAACAAGTGGCAGAGAAGAAGCCGGTGTCCAGCAGTGGGACGAAAAGGCTGTTGATGTAAATCGTAAAGGATGCGTTTGTGATATCAGCTGTGCATAAATTCTTATGGCACATATAAGGTTTTTTTTGTAAAAAATTAATTATTTTATCCTTAAAACCACATAACTGCCATTTGTAGAGAATCAGTCAGGTTAAAGGCAAAAACAGCGAAAATCGTCCCAGTTTACGTTCACTGTGTTTGACATAGATTAAATTTGCATTTTTAGTTGACTGTTAGGCTAGTTTGTGATAATCGACATACAGGGAATTTTTCTTTTTAGTGTACATTGCCTATGTATACTTTTAAAAAGAACGCGTCAATTACGCCTATTGTGTAGGCAACCAACTATACAGACAACTCAAGCATGCTGTGGCCAAAACAATCAAATTAATTCAATGTTAAAAAATAAAATTAATCTTTATTTTGCGTCTTCTTGCGTTTTTTATACAACCATGTACAGTAAAGATGAAAAAGTGGAAATTCTAATGTGGTTTCAGAATGGTAACAGCTTAGGAACTGCGAGACACTTATTTTCACTAAAATATCCAAAAAGACCTATTCCTTGTATTCGAACCATACAAACAATTGTTAGAAAATTTAAATCAGAGGGATGCGTAATATTTAATAATAATAATAATAATTCCAATAAAATAAGAACTAAAATTAATCACGTTTTAACCGAAGAAATGAAATTAAATATTTTATGCTACGTTGAAGAAATCATAATTAATAGTTATAACAAAAAATAATAAATAAAAAAAGGTTGCAATGACCGGGAATGGACCCCGGATCAACTGCTTGGAAGGCACCTATGCTGAGCATTACACCACTTTGCCGCTGATGTATTTTTGTTGTACAAAGGAAGTAAAATGTTCACGGATCTTACAGAAACATCACCCTGTCGATTTTTGTATTTAACAAATAAGTAATCATCTGCGTCCTATATACCTACTAGGTGAAATACTTATTTAATATAAACACTGCATCAACATAACCTTCATACTCAAATAATTCACAACTATAGTAACGTTCATTTGTGATTTTTAGTTGTCGGTATAGTTTGTTGCCTACACAATAGGCGTAATTGACGCGTTCTTTTTAAAAGTAAACATAGGCAATGTATACTAAAAAGAAAAATTCCCTGTATGTTATGACTTCTAGTTATGGATTTAGCAACCGCGATTTGTCCGAAATTGCAGTTATATAGAATTATTGGAAATTAAATGTATAATGAACTAAAAAACATTTAATTCATATATACTAAATAATTTTTGGCGGGCTTTGATGCCGGACCTTTCGAGTATACAACAAGACTGCTACTGCTAAACTATTTCGGTAAAGGACAGCTGATGGCGCAAGCGGCGGTATCAACAAACTATGAAATCTTACTTGTGATAATTTTTTTTTGAAAGAAATTGTTATCTTTCCATTTATAGGTACTCTTTGCTAATAGTGGTGCATCCATTTTCGTGTTTTTCGTGTTAAAGATTATGTATCAACTGATATGATAGGTATGTACACGGTATGTTCTCAAAAACGGCGGAAAATGCTAAAATGGGGTAGTACGTGACTGACAAAATAACCATTTCCCTTAGGAAAGCGACATTCTATATTGTCTTAAATAACGTACAGAACACTCACTTATGAACCGTATTAAGGAATGTTCTTACATAACAAACTTTTCTGAATAAATAAATAATAATAAGTATTTAAATATAATTCGACTGTGGAAACAATTCTCGGCAATTTTATCAAGTAGACATACGACACAGTTGGTATGTGTTGTTAGCAGGCCTACTCTGACAATTCCTTTAAATAGCGAAACTATAGTTGAATACTGAATGCCCTTAACCTTGAAAAGTTCCTTATGTATTAGTCGTATGAAAGGCGAAGAAGGAAAAACTTTGTAGCTTTAGAACATCGCCAAAAATACCTGATTTCTTAGAAATTTAAATAAAAATGAACCGATTTGTGTACGTTCAAACAGTGGTTATGAAAATGAAATGACAGTAAACTTAAGTAAAATATGGATTCTATTCGTAGTAGAATATTAATTGTATTCCTTTGTATTTTAGAAATAAATGCATGCGTAAAGTTCATACACGTGTAACGCTGGCGCGCGCAAGCGTATTTGTACCAGTTTGTCTCATCAAGCGCCTGCGTACATGCCCAGGGGAGTAAATGGAAAATCCATATATACCATATAAATTAGCGGAGACTTTTTAAAATAGAAAAAAGCAAAAACGAGGAGTCGAATGTTCCATCGAACTGCATGGGGCTGGTTGAGCCATTTGTTTAGAATTGTCTTCCTTTGCTAAAATCCAACAAATCCAACGTTATTGAAATACTGTTTGTTAATTGGTCTATATCGTCCTCCTTAAAACTACCTGACTTCACACGAAGGTTATTCTACTTTCATTAGCATATACGAGGGGTAGTGATCAAATAATATACGTCAGTGGTATTTATGATATCACTTGTTTATTCCAGAATGTTTTTCCCAAATGAGGTCTGCTGCATTCACATTCGCTGTAATGTATTTTTAAAATAAAACGCTTCGATGGTTTCGCAGTGTTTACTTAGTGGACTGTATTACATTCTCTCATCTTATCTATATGAAGTGCACATGCACATTGTCTGCATCGTCTCGACCCTACCCTACTCCTGCGGTCATGCGCATTAGTACATCTTAAAAATTTGAACATTGGCGCTAACATCACTGTTTACTGTTTTGTATAGGGTCCGGCTGAAGTATGGAATTAAACTATTTTCGTAGAAAATACAAAGTATTTCAAAACAATTTTATAGCAGTATATTTATGCTGTTAACAAGACTGCGCCAATAAATTAGGAGAACACCAATCAAATCATTAATGCTCTTCATGATAACGAAATTTAGGATTTTCTTTCATATCCATCTATTAGTTAGATAAAAGCCTTGTAAGTAGTAATTCGCCTAGTTTATACAACTCGGCACTTTATTTTTCTATTTATCACTGGATACGTATCCTAAGTACAGGATGCAAAGTAATCTTTTCAGCATCAAGTAGCTGGTAAGACATTTTTTCATTTTTTACACTGTTTGCCACTAAAATGAGACATCTCAGTGAAGTTCAAGTTGCAAAACCATAACATTAATTGAAGTAGGACACACTTTACATCAAGTGCAAGAGAACTTAATGTGCGGCCCAGGGTCGGAGGCGAGCAACAACTGTTATAGATCGGCAGAATGACCAATGATAACCAGCTTAGTACAGAAATTATCAGAAAAAGTTTGAGAGCGAACAATCTGAGATCAAGGGGGCTAGTCCGTAAACTACTCGGAATCATAGAAGAGGCCGACTGGCGTTTATTCAACAACATGCAGATTGGGGAATGGATCAGTGGTCATCAGCGCTTTTCACGTTTTAGATTGACACAAAAAGATTATGAAGAATACCAGAAAGAAAGAAGACATGTGAAGAAAATCATAAAAGAGGAAAAACAAAAAACCTGGAGGGATTTCGGGGAAAAATGAAAAAAGCATACAAAGAAAATCAAAAGCTATTCTACAGCACGATGAGAAATATGAAAAAAGAAAAACACCAACTATAAACAACATCAAGGAAGAAAAAGGAGAGAACCTAACAAAAGAAGAAGAGATAATGGAAAGGTGGAGACGATATTTTAAAGGGCTACTAGAACGAAAAGACTTACAAAAAGAAAAAGAGGTAAAGAATACAACAGACAAAAAGAAAAAGCAAGAGCAAAACGAAGATGTGATATCACTATAGAAGAAGTTGAAGAAGCGATCACGAAAACTAAAGCAGGAAAAGCACCTGGACATGACCAAATTACGGCTGAAATGTTAAAAGCAACATCAGAAGAAGCCAGGGAATACATCAGAGACCTCTTCAACAAAGTAATGAGCACAGGACAGGCACCGGAGGACTGGCAGAAAGGAATAATCACACCGATCTTTAAAAAAGGAGACATAAAAGAATGCCAGAATTACAGAGGAATTACACTGCTCAGCACGATCGCAAAACCATTCGCAAGAATACTAGAAAAGAGAATAAGGAGGCAGATCGAAGATACGTTAGAGGACAACCAGTACGGATTCAGACCAAACAGAGGAGTGCAGGATGCCATCTTCATACTTAGGCAGATAAGTGAAAAGACAATCAGAGAAGCGGGAGAAGCGCACGTATGCTTCATAGACTTACAAAATGCGTTCGATAGAGTGAACAGGGAGGATATATGGAAAATGCTGCATTCTGAGCCCGCTACTGTTCTCTCTGGTGCTGGATGAAACTATCAAGAAAACAAGAAAGGAGGCAAAATTCTATGAAGTAGGAAACTGGAAAATGGAGAATATAAAAGTTTTAGACATATGCTACGCCGACGATATGATAATTATAGCGAAGAACGAAAAAACAATAAACAAAAATATAGTGCACTTACAAAAACAACTGGAAAATATAAACATGAAAATCAACAGTAGTAAAACAAAAACCATGGTAATATGCAGAGAAGAACCAAAGCACGAAATAGAGCTGGAGGGAGAAAGGTTAGAGCAAGTAAGCAGATTCAAATATCTCGGCTCAGTGTTTTCACAAGATGGAAGAATAGATGAAGAGATAAAAGAAAGAAGAAGAGCAGCAGGAAGATTCTTCAACAGTATCAAGCGTACATTCTTAGGAAATAAAGAAATACCGAGCGAAACGAAAGTGCAAATTTACAAAAAAGTAGCAGTACCAATTATAACATACGACTCAGAATCATGGACAACAACGGAAAGCCAGCGAAACAAAATAAGTAGTACCGAGATGAGATTCCTAAGGAAAATAGTGGGAAAAACGATTTTGGACAGAATTAGAAAGACAGCATATCGAGAGAAACTGGAAATAGAGCCAATAGAAAACAAGATAAGAGGGTCAGATGAGATGGTTCGGCCATGTAATGAGGATGGGGGAGGAAAGAATGACAAGGAGGGTACACGAAGCAAGAACAAAGAAAAAGAAAGGGAAGGGAAGATCCAGGAAAATATGGAATGAAGAGGGAAAGAATGCTGTAGAGAGGAGGGAGTTAAAGTAAGATGAAATAAGGCCAATGACGCAAGATAGAATACGATGGAGGGAGGCATGGAAAAAACAGACAAAGGTCTAACAACAACACCCAGCCTTACACTCGAAAGGGTAGAAAGGCTTAAAGATTAAGTAAGTTGACACGGTGTGATAGTCGTGTTTAAGTGTGGCCATGTACAAGCGAACGTTGTCATGAAAGACTGGTTCAGGGGGTAGATAAGTTTGGAAGAGGATCTCATATTAACACTTGTACAGATCTCGTTGCTGTACGTGGACGAATGAATGCTACCCGATACATCTAGGACAGACGTCGGCAACCTGTGACCAGCGGGTCACCAAGTGACCCATTTGATAATTTCAAGTGACCCATTTGATAATTGCAAGTAACCCTTTTGAGTTCCGCAAATAAAGTATAATTTCAAAATTAATTATAAAACATAAACATTCATACATGAAGAAAATTTATTTGCAAAGGTATCTATGCAACAACTTAAGGATGTAATGGAAAACGTTGTTAAGATCGTAAACATAATAGTAGCATAATCAGCATTAACATACAGGCGCTTCAAAGCTTTTTTGGAGGAAATTGAATCGAAATATGCAGATTTGCTGTTATATTCTGCAATACAATGGTTAAGACGAAGCAAAGTTCTTAATATACTTGTAGAGTGCTTTGATGATATGCAAATATTTCTTTACGGAATCGGTGGAAATGATCTCGAAGTACCGAAAATTCAGATGCTTGTCTTAAGGTGACTAAGTTGACGTCACAAATTCAGCATCAGGTGAGCCATCGTTAACGAAGAGAGCGTTTATAAATAAAGTTCATAAATTAATAAACTAAAATTTGAAAATTATACTTGTTTTTATAATAATTATAGTTTTGTTTTTATTTTTAAAGATTAAAAGCATATTGTAACTATTTTCTCAATAACATTTATCTTATTATTCACTAAAACCCTGTTTTATAATGAAATACCACTGACACGAAACATCTTCTCAATAGCAACATTTTGATTGATTTTGACCCGCAGCCAAAAAAGGTTGCTGACGCCTGATCTAGGATATCTTTGCTACCCAGGTGGTACCTGCTGCAGCTCATATATCTGTTGGATTTCTGTTCCAGCATAATAATCCCAACCACACGTAGCAACTCAGACAAGAACATTCCTGCAAGGACACTAAATTCCCGTTTTATATAGACCCACTATTGGTTCAGACCTTAACTCAACTTAATACTTATAGAACGAGTTGGATAAGAAGATCAGGAACCGACCAACCAACCTCGTGAAGGTCATAAGCTACTAGATTTATTTTAATGTTTAATTTTTTTATGTTTATTATGGAGTCCCTAAATCTAGTTTTGCATAGTTTTGCGCTGTGTGATTGTTTTTTAGGTTTAGAAGAGATGAACAATTAAATTTAATTATTTTTTGTTTAAATAAATGCTAATTTAATCAATTTACTGAGCTTCGCTCCTCGCAGTTTTAAAAAATAGCATTTATACTATTTTTTAGTGTTCCCCTAATTTATTGGCGTAGTGTAATTATATTTTTACGTATTTTCATTTTCCTTACATTTTTACTTGTTCAAATGCAACATAACCTCAAATAATGTTGAATGGAAATGTAGAGCCAACGTGTTTATGTGTAAGAACGGCAAAGGGAAACACACATTACTTATAAAAACCGCTTTTGTCGGCAGCTAGAAAACCAAATTCGTCAAATACTTGAGTACTGATGAAGTTCTGATAGATAGTTTACGACATGTTTCATTACAATTAAAGCGTTGCGTAACTGTAAATGCGCAACAATGGCATGGTGAATTATTAAAAAGTAAAACTAATTTTTTAATATACCTAATAATCTGATACTTGAAATATCTCACAGAGAAGCTACTTTTTTGGCAATATCTTTCATGAATAGGTCCAAAAAAAAAGAATGCCTATTTAAAATATTTGCATCTTACACAATTCACAAAGAAGCATAAATGAAAAGCACTTTAAAATGTACCCAAAAATAGCATATAATAGTTAGATGGAAAGAATTATCACATACCCAATATTTTCGTAGGAACTAACTTGGTAGTTGGTTTCTTTCATCTGCCAGACCCAGTATAGAAGTAACAAAGTAAATACTCGAAATTACATTATTGTTGGTTTGTTAATTGTTTCTTGTCGTATTTCGCTGAAAATCATCAGCATCATCATCATCATCATCTGACATGGAGCTGACTCGAAGGTCGATCCTGGATACGCCAGGCCCACCCCATGCCAGTGGGTGGGTAGGAAGTTACGGGATACGGTGGGATCGGGTGGGGCATTGCAGAACGTTAGCATGTCTGCAATGTATACCGCAAGACACCGCTGCTGCAACACCGGGTAGTTAGTAAACTACGCATCAATGGGTGTTGAGTACGTAGCCGAAACCGTTATGCCATTATGCGTTTGAGCCTAATACACCTCCTTCGCATCCCCAACCCTCGCCTCCGCCGCCGATCGCCAGACATCCAGCGTCCTCTCTCCCGCCGACACCTGCTTCTCTCCCTCTCCCATGCCCCCCGCACCTTCCCCTGCCTCCTCCCCCAGTCGACTGCTGAGCGGACTCCTCCCACCTCT
>JABXWE010046001.1:0-25272 GCA_014611495.1 Limonius californicus
ACTTTTTTTTGAAGATTTGTATTAAGCATTCATAAAGGAAAAATTCTACCTGAAGCTTTTAAGGCATTTAAAGGACACCCTGTATAATTCTACGATCATTTGGTACTATAAACCTAACATTGGATACAGTTATAAAATTTTGTAAACGGTCCGCATATTTCGTGGTTCTGATTTAATTCTTATTGACGCATATATTCAATAAGGGAGGATATTGCGTGAACTTATTATTTTATTATTTTTTTTGAAGCGCTTATACCTCAATAATAGGTGGTTAATCTTAGTTTACATAATCGAGATCTCGTTTATCGTGAATTAGGCGTGTTATGTATTGATTTATTATTTTGCGAAGCTATTTAAGGCTTCTTTGACGCATTATCGCTTTCCCCAGGATTTAATTATATTCATTTCACGAAAAATTAAATCAGACAGGGACGTTTGTGGTCTGTCCGTTATCTACAAGATAGTTATACTTTATACTTGTGACCAAATTGGGGTCAATATATTTTTGAGGGATACAGACTGAATTTATTGTAATTTGATTTCCAGTTATTTGATTATACTCGAGAATTATGTCAAGCATTTGTGTTTTATTGTGTCTTATAATTTTATATGAAAGACGTAGTGTTATCAGCAAGGTAAGTTCGTTTTCTCCGGGGGATTCCTGTTTATCTACGTCATCTTCGAGACCAAGGGTTTATTTTTTTAAACAGGTGGCGCCTAGGCTTACATCGAACCACCCTTCTTCGACTGTAGCTGGTCGAACCCTTGTCCTTGATACCTGGATCTTGCTTAGAAATTGATACTTCGTTTTTTTATACAAAACTCAAATTGTTGCCGCCGTCTTATAACTAGGCGTCACAGGGTATAGTATCACGCTGTCATACTTCCTTTTCCACTTTTGGATTTGTAGTTGTATGTAATTTTTCTCTCATTGTCACGTTTTGATAGAAGGTTTTAATTAGATTTGTATATCTGTGGTCTATGTAAACCATTTTTGCTGAATAGTGTTTTATAATTTGCTAATCGTCGGGTAATAATAATTACTACAGCTTGACTTAATCAAAGACACGTGTTCTATTTTCCACAGCCAACCGTTACTTGGTTGATCACCATGTACCTATATTCTACTGCAAGCTGCCACCTTATGACGCAATTTTGGGTATTATATACGCAAATCTGTCGAAAATTGAATTGTAAATGGCAGAATAACACGAGGAAATTAATATTGTCGCCGTTCGGCAATCTGTTGTCGGAGAAACAGCAAATTTTGAGGAGGCATTTCGTAGCAACACTGATTACTATTCAGTGTAAACAACGTTAAATATTTGGTTGTTACACTGTCCCTGGGCGGTTTTGTGATAGTGTTTATGTGTGTATCGTCTCAGGGAAACTGTATTTAAATATATGAGTATTCTAAAAAAAAACAAGATTTTTTAAACAAATATAGTATTCAATTTTATTAAAACGTTTCTTCACTTTATATCAAATAACAATATTTCAAGGTAGCTATAAATTGAAGTAGAATAAGCATTAATCAATGTAAACAGTTTATACAACACCAATGTAGTTTGGAGCAAATAATCGGTATATGTATACAGGGTATTACAAAATTGCACGGTACTCTTCCAGGGACATGATTTCTAGGTTAAAGTAGTTAAGGTAAATAGTCAAAATAACATCAAGCAGAATGAGTCCACGCACCTCTTGTACGTCTTATAGCATTAGGACTATTCTTGATAGTTGCTGTAACTTCCATGGTATTATTCCTTAGGTGTTTTTGCATGACAGTGGGCGTAGAATACATCAAGGACTTCCAGTTCCAAATAATCCCATCTAATCATTAGCTTTGATAGCACTAGGGATTCTGAGAAATATCGATAAAACCATATTTGAGATATTCATCGCTGTACAATTCATTTATCTTTTGTATTCTTGTTACGGCCAGACGCGGAGTGTTTCACTGACCGTTTTAAGAATTTAAACATCTTTAATAAAACCAGCATAGCTCGTACTTAAGGTTAAATATTTGTTATCGATTTATTGCACTCAACACACAGTCAGCAGTACAGCACACATATTTGAAATGATAACTGACCCCATCGCGGTTCGCTGCTTATATAAAGCAGAATGGATTTGCCAGATTATTCCATTGCCGTTTAGCGCCCTTCCGAATATGGAGGAAATTTCCGGAAACGTGGAGCACGAATAAATAAATTGCGCTACTTAGCATATACTCACAACAGTGGCTCCGAAATTTTAATAATTGTGTTACGAGGAGTGTTCAAGTTTATTTATAAAAAAGTATATTACCATATTCCTACGATGAAAACTATATTATTTTCCATGTATTTTCCCTGTCTACGCACCGCGCTGGAAACTTTCTAATTCCTTCCTGGAAGAAGTTTTGGGATGAATGGGTATCCTCTTGAACAGCCTCGATAACGTTCTTATTTGTATAAAGTTTATTTATGGTTTCAATTATTTTTGTAGCGGTATGAAGGCAAGCATAGTCTTGAAGAAAACAAACAGAACTTTGTCTTCTCTTCCGTTCCTTCCTGATTGCCTGTTTATCTATAGTGACAAAAAAGTCTAACAATTTTACATTAATTGTAGGACATGCTGTAAGGAAATCAGCCAAGAGTACCAGAAAATCTGAAAAAATGTTGCTATCAGTTTACCAGCTGACAGTACAGTCTCTGCTTTCGTTGGCTTTGGAGATGTGGTGTAACACCATTGCATGCTTGCATGTTTTTACTCCGGAGTAAAATAAAATACCCAAGTTTCATCAGTTGCCACAACTGAACCCAAAACTTAATTTCCCTTTCTCTCATACAGCTCAAGTAAAGAAACGGTTTGCAGCTTCTGTTCTTACCATATTTTAGCTAGTTTTTTATAATCAACACTTATGACACTAATTTTTAAATGTTTCCCATCTGTTTTGCTGAATAAGAGCATTCACTTTTTCTTTATTTTCATGATTCACTAAAGTTGACGCTCGTCATACATAAGACTCACTTTCTACACGAGTTCTTCTGTCTCTAAAAGATTGAGACCACTCAAATACTTGCCTGAAAAATATTAATCATCGTATTGTGCTCGTATCTTGTAAGATTTTCAGTCGAATTTAGGTCTTCATTCCTAAGAAATTTGATTATTATTGTTCAATTTTTATTAATTTAGTTTTGGAATTGTCTTTAGATGGGGTTTTAATTTAAACATTTCTGTTTAACTTTGAACACTCCTCGTAGTATAGAATCGTTATATCATTTTCTGTGTAGAATCCTATTAATTTGGATTTCAAATTGGCCTTCTTATATAAATAATATTAAAACATTTTGTATTTATTGTGTTAAATGCATCTGTTGCTAAAGAAAACAGAAAACCATAAAGTTTAACTTGCTAAATAATGTTTATCAAAAATGGCATTGAGACATACTCTGTAATAGTTTCGGCTTTTGTATAACGGTCAGAAGTTTTCTGTAATTTTGGAATCTTTAAACTAATTTTATACTGAAATACAAAATATTGTACTCCTAACCGACGCTAACCACTGCCACTCCAGTTTCTTAACCATTTAATAAAAATAAGCCATGTATTAGTAAGTTCGTTTATTTAAGCTGGAATTTATAACTTTTTGTGGTTTTCGTTGTAGTCGTTACGTGTCACAGGTTTTACATAATCACGTTAAAAATTTCTATTTTGTTAAAACCTTGTAAATTGCTTACTGTAAACACCTTGTACCTTAAGTATATTGCTGTATATTTGACAAGATATGTCGAAATCGCCATACTTAGAAAGTGTACAACAACCAACCAATGCATTAATACAGTGTAGTATTGCACATCGTGGCTTCAAACAACAAGACGATGGAAGGAAGAAGTAAAGGCAAAAGTTGAGCAAAAGCAACCGACGTGGAAGAATTATTTAAGAAACAAATCATGAGAAGATAAACAGTTACACATAAACAGAAGAAATGAAGCAAAGAAAACAGTAAAAGTAACTAAGATTAACACATAGGAACAGTTTGACAATGAAATCCTACAATAATATAGGAATAATAGAAAAAATATATGCGATACGTCCAGAAACTGAAAGGTAAGAAATATAAAAAACGGCGATATTAATATTTCCATGGACAAGGAAATGTTAGCTGAAACGTGGAGAAAATATTATGAAGAAAAGATAAATATTGGAAGACAAGATTGCAAGTTGATACAAGGAGGAGTAGAAAACGTAGACCATAGTATAATAGTAGAATAAGTGGCACAAACAATAAACACAGTACGATGTGAGAAAACTATGAGAAAAGACGAAATAATACCGGAAATGGTAAAATAGACGGGAAAGAAAGTAGCACAATAGATAACAAAGATACTTAAAATGATTTAGAATCCAATTAAGAGAGAGAAAAACATAATATTGCTTTTTTTTCAAAAATGGTAGCACAAGCAACTGCAATGATTATCGAGCACTTTGATTGTCATCGGTAATAATCAAAATATATACCAAGATTCTAGAAGGCAGGTTAATAGAGGAAATTGAGGGCAGACTAAAAGAAGAAGGAGCAGTTTTCAGACTCAAAATCACATCCATTGCATTTTCTTCTTTTCCATTATACATATAGTAGGTCACTCCTATATCTCTTCATGTTGGTCTCGTTTCTATTGGCTCTCCATTGCGGGCTCTTTTAGCTAGTCTGTCATTTTCCATTCGTATTATATGTGCGTTCTAATTTCTTTGCCATTGTCATACCCATCTAACATCCTCTGTTTCGCAGGGTTCTTCTAAAGTCGTAGTTTCTTATTCTATATCTAGTCCCAGTCCGCGTATGGATTGTAGTATCTTTATTTCATTCGTTCTTATTAATCTTTTGGTTTGAGTATAGATAAAGACAAATAATTAAGAATACTGATTACAAAAGGAAGCATTCGATAATTTAGCAAGAAATGTAATGTGGTAAATACTAGAAAGTTATGAATGAGATGTATAATTACTAAGAGCTATAAAGTCATTATACATCAATATAAATGGAGACATGAAAATAAAACACGAGATATCAGGGATACGTACAATATTTAATTTATAGACATACAGTAGTAATAAAAAGTGACAACAAGTACGTGTACGTGTGGAATAAGGAATTAAAAAGAGTAAACCTTAAGATAAATATGGACAGAAGCAAAACTATGAATATCAGTAAGAATTATACTCCGATGGAAGAAATGATAGTAGAAAATAGAAAGATTTGAGAGGTAGTGGGTTCCACAAACTTAGGCACAGTTTCTATCAAAAATGAAAAATAGAACAAGATACAAACCAATAAATATCACGAATAACAGCAACAGAAGCGAAGTATCCAAGGAAAATGGTGGGACATACTAGAATGGACTTAACAATAGTACAATAATAGAAGTATTTCAAGCGGAACCAGTAGTAAAAAATATTAAGAACAAACTATTGAAATGGTATAGCCATATCTGCAGAAAGGGAGAAAACAGAATACCACAAATAATGGCAGACATGCAACTCGAAGGAAAAAGACAGAGTGGTAGACCGACATTAACAGGGAAGAAGCAAACAAAAGATATAGCGAGAAAGAAAGGAAAGACCGTATGAAATACTAGCAAAACTAGCCAGACATAAAAAATCGTATAATGAACAGATGCAGGAGTGATAAGGATAGGGAAAAATTGTTTGAGTATCGCCCAATTTAAGTTAGTTATATTCAGTTCCAGGAACGTAAAATTGGGAGTGCTAATTTATTTTAATTTATTTTTCTTGTATAGAAATATGAGAGCTGTGGGTGGTTTTTTTTACTAAGTAAAAAGAGTTTTGGTTGCAACTTGTCTTTTATTTTATTTTACGACGAATTATTTGGATTTAAGTCTACATAAAGGACAGATAGTAGATATAAAGGTAGGTGATTATTTATCTTGGGGTCCGACTTCCCATTTACCCTCTCGGACGAAGTTAGTAAATTATAAGCCGGTGGCGCCTATAAATTAATTGTTGGAATCTACTCCTTCTTCGATTGGGTTTCCGGGATTCTAACTTTTGCCAACGTGGTAATTTTCTACCTAAGCAGTGGCGTAGTTGCGAAGTATCTTTTTGTAATTCAGCTAATTTTTTATGTAGTAACGATTAAAGGCGTGACAACGGACACTTTTTAGTTTCCTAGCCCTCCGTTAAAGGAAGATTTCACTGTAATATCAAAATTACCGGTTATCTTCCTTTGCCAAATCCTGGCCGGAAATGTGACTTTAAAGTCAAAATAAATGAAATTCTGTACGCCACGTTTGCAGTTACCTTTACCTTAAAATTTGGGCTTTAGCTACGGACGGGATAAAAATTATAAGATCATCAAAACACACGTTTTCAAAATATTATTAGAAATAATTTTTTTTTGATAGACCGCCAGTTAACAGCAATATGTGGCACAGAGATAAGTACTTATATATATATATATATATATATATATATACGTATAGTATAGAAACTATGAAACAGGAAACTATATTTCTTCTTTCATGATAGAAACCAATATGCGTAAATCAGTCAAGGTACAGTATATCCAATATATTATCGTGCTAAAGCAACGTGATTACTGGGCAATCATTCGAGAAGTTTTAAAACGATGAAGAGCCAGCAGCTGGAGGAAAGTGTAAGCAAAAGAAGCAAAACCAGACGTGAGAAACATCAATTTATGGTAAATTAATATAGGCAAATGATTCTAAAATATTCTTTCAGATATTGTTGGTATTGTTACCAACCCAGGTTCCAAAATTATAAATTAAATTATAATTGCTTCATAATTGTTGTAATGTGATTTCAATTGCATACACATTTATGTTGCAAGCAATGAGGTCATTTTACTCAGCAAAATTAAAGCACATTGGAATATTAAATTAGGCAATGTGAAATAAGTAATACGCTTGATAAGGGAAATTAAGTAATAACCTGGTCAGAGCTTATGGGTGCAAAAAGGAATTTATAAAAAGGCACTTCAGAGTTGAGTAGAATAGTACAGCAGTAATAGTAGAGTAGTGGTAGTAGTACAGTAGTGACAGTCAGTGCATAGTTGACAGTTGCCAGTAAGCGATTGAGTAAAGAAAATATTCCACCCCAACTATGATCTTATACCTGATTATGCTTTTGTAAGTAGTTTTAACATAATATCTTAGAATAAGTTATAATTGTTTTGTAGCTTGTAGTAAATGAATAAATTAAATCATTTTATATAAGGGTAGTTGTTTCTCTGGCGATCCCGGCGATAAGGACAATGGAGCCCTTTGTCAGTTACGAACTTAAGCGTAACATATGGTGGAGGTGCCGGATTTTCACAATTAACAGTTTAGGAGCAACCTCAAACATGGATATTTTGGTATCAGCCCTACTAAAAGCCAGATACACTGCCCTTATCAGTTACAGCCGTAGGCGTAACATATGTTGGATAGCTGGGATTATTGAAATTGACAAATTAGGAATCATATCAAAAATGGAAACACTAGTATAATCTTTAGTAAAAACCCGGAACACAGCCATGTAATGATTAATCACGACTTTTTCCAAGTAGTAAAACAAATTCCTTAGAGAAAATGCCAATTAATTTATTAATTTTTTATCAATCTTATCGGTTCTTTAAGTTTAGAATTTTAAAAATAAGCATCAGTATACCATTTAGTTTCGCAATTTAATATGAATAGTTTATATAGGTCAAGTGGGTGTAAGTAGAATTACGTAAAAGGTGATTATTTAAATGTTTTTTTTTTAATTAATACCACCAGTAAATACATGTTTTATTAGCCAAATACTTAACATAGTTTATCAATTCGATATGTTAGTTCAAGTAAGTCTAGTGAGGGCAAATTGGATTACTTAGGGAAAACATTTTGCAATATTTCTTTAAAGTTAGTAAAATTAGAAAATATAAATTTTAATTTGTATAAAGTCGGCCAAGTGTTGTAATGTCAATGCACCAAGGTATTAGAATTTTGCAACTCGGCATAACTGATTCTCTATGTCAAGTGTTTACTATAAAGCACAATTTGCAATGTCAGTATTAAAACTATTTACTACTTTTTCAGTGTCAGTAGACTAGTGCATTGCTGCATAAAAATGCAAGAAAAATAAACAATCAATCAATCAATCAATAATGTGAAATAAGTAACACGCTTGATAAGGGAAATTAAGTTATAACCTGGTCAGCGCTTATGGGTGCAAAAAGGAATTTATAAAAAGGCACTTCAGCGTTGAGGGGGTAGAACAGTAGTACAGGAGTACAGGAGTACAGTAGTACAGTAGTACAGTAGTGGTAGTAGTGACAGTAGTGACAGTCAGTGCATAGTTGACAGTTGCCAGTAAGCGATTGAGTAAAGAAAATATTCTACCCCAGCAATGATCTTATACCTGATTATGTTTTTGTGAGTAGTTTAAATATCTTAGAATAAGTTATAATTGTTTCGTAGCGTGTAGTAAATGAATAAATTAAATCATTTTATATACGGGTAGTTCTTTCTCTGGTGATCCCGGCGATAAGGACAAAGGGATCCTGATCAGTTACGAACTTAAGCGTAACAGTATTTATAGAATTAGTTGTGCAAACAAACAACAATTACCTTATATTTGTAGTTCAAGTATAATAAATTACATAAAAAATACATGATATATGTAATTAAATTCATAAAAATAAAAAAGTAATATAGATATCCTTGGATTCTATCATCATTGTGTTGTGAGTGCAAAGTCTAGTAATTAGTTTCCGATTGATTCATTTTTCAGCACTTAAAAAATTAGAAACCCCTGCATTTTGAAAACCAGACTTTGCACTCATGAAGCAAGGCTGTAGCTAAGCTATTATGGCAACGCATAGATCAATTCGCAAGCGCATACATGTACATAATTATTTCCTAGTATATTTAGCCCTGGCTTTACTACGATTAGAACTCACATAAATCAGACAAGCTTTGAAAAGCCGGAGTGATTCGAAGAATAGAAGATAGGCAAACAAGTTGTAATACCTACAGAAAAAGCTATCGACTGTATCTACCGTTATGACAAATTTAGATAAAGTAAAACATTCTGCGTAACAACCTACGGCAGCAATTGTAGCTGGAGTAAACTTCTGCATGTTTTACGTCACTGTGAAACCTAACTCAATGACAACCGTAAGGATCCATTTTACGCCGATTCAGTATACGTCGGTTCAATCAGACACGGAACTTATGAAGATATGCTGAATAATATGGATTATCTTTTGTAGTACTATTGTATAAGTTCTGCATAGATCTACTATATCCAGTAGATAATAAAATTTGCTTGACATTTGTTTTTATTTTGCCTGTTAACTAGCGAAAATTGTATAATATTTCATTTACAGTTATGTACCTTTTGCGGTATCTTAACAAATTTCAATAATCCCGTAAACGAGTATTTCGGTGATTAAGTCGGAGATTTATGGGATGAAGATAATTTAATTTGTGTCGCACGTATAGTTCAGGTAAGACTGCGGCAATAAATCTAAGGATTGATTTTTAGGCAACCCTAAGCCGGGAATATTAAACTGTTGCGTAGGAGTGTAATATATTAAATCCGTCAAGCGAAACTACAGAAGCGTAAACTTCCGATAATTCTGCGATATGTCTGTGTATACAAACATCACAAGCGTAATTACAAATTATCTCCTTGTTCACGGGGCGCAAAAAGTCAATTATTGTTAAAACAATGAAGCTAAATAAGACATTAATGTCAATTATTAATAGGTACTGTCTGGAAAACGTATATGTCAGAAGTATAGCATTATCATTTTCTTCTGGCTCTGGTTTGCATGCTCAAAGATACTTAGTCCACTTGTAATTAGGGTTAGAAGTTGTAGGTAACATAAACATAACAGTCAATGTCATGACTAAATGGATAATTGCTTCTGGAGGCAAAAAATTGGCTGCTAATTATTATATGTTCTTGGTACATGATCGAATGCCGACTAATTGTCATTACTTTATTGAATTAATTAGATAATAACGTCAGCAATTAATATTCCCCTCGTTAGTAT
Source organism: Limonius californicus (assembly GCA_014611495.1). Lineage (NCBI taxonomy): Eukaryota > Metazoa > Arthropoda > Insecta > Coleoptera > Elateridae > Limonius > Limonius californicus. The sequence continues at coordinate 10,049 of JABXWE010046001.1, forward strand.
CATGAATCGAAAACTAGTTAGAGAGTACTCGGCGGAAGACGTATCCGAACTGCCATTGTAATAGTAATATGTGTCGCTACGATATAGTTTCTGCTAAAATATCCTGGACCAATCCATTTCGATAAATTTAACAGAATTAAAACTACACTAACTAGATGAGGTTGATTACAAGAGCGTTGAAAATATGTTTTAAGAATTTAAAACTACTTCGTGACAATATTGAACATAATATATAGTCTTGTAAGTACTAAGAAGATCCTACAAAAGAACAAGTACAGAACACACTTAGAAGCCGATTTAGAGACATTGAGAAGGCAGAACAAATAGAAAAGGAGTTAGAAAATATGCAGCATATCACAAGTGAAATTAGTGACGAACGCCTGAAATAAAAAGACAAGAAAAACAAACCATAGATCACAAAGGAAATTCTAGAGCTAATGAATGGGAGAAGAGAATATAAAAATAAAGATGAAATAAAATATAAGAACATACAATAAGATATCAAAACGGAAATAAGAAAAGCAAAGGACAAATGGCTAACAAAAAAATGTGAAGAAGTAGCAATTCTGGAAAATAAATACGACGACTTCAACATGCACATGAAAGTTAAAGAATAAACTCATTAATGTCCATAGGCCTGATAATGGGATAAAGTAGATATGTCGTTGAATAAAACCACAATCAAATCCCACAAAATTTTGTGGGATTTGACTGTGGTTTTATTCAAAGACAAAGTTAGAGAAGACACTGGACTCCACAAATTAAATACAATTGGAAGATTAATAGATGGTAACGGTAATATTATAGTTGACAAGGAAATGAGGATACATACCTGGCGGAACTATATAACAAATCTGTTTAAGGACGAAAGACCACATCCATCAAACCTCCAAAGCGAAACAGATCCTTATATTGCAGAGGGAGAAATTCAAAAGGCTATTAACCAAATGAAGGACGGAAAGACCCTAGGGCCTGATAATTTCCACTCAGAATTTCTGAAATATTTGACGAAGAAGAAATTAAATGGTTGTCTCAAATCTTTAACAGTATATATGAAACCGGAAAAATACCATCAACATTCATAACAATCCCTTGTATGTGCATCTGATTGAGGAATCAATAGGAATCACATTTCTATTTCAATTGCCATTTTTATGTTTATTACAGTTTTCGTTATTTTCTTAAAATTTAATTTAGGAGAGGCCACTTTCGAAACTTAACCTAAACGTTTGACATGTTTATTAGCGGCGACCAAAAACATTCCCTAGAATTTCTCGTCGGAAACGTTTAGTCTTGCAGAAATTGCATCTTAAGAATTTCTCGGAAACCGCACGTGTCAATTTTGTTCTAGAAGGAATTTGGGTTGGGTAAATATTTTGTGGCAAGGGGGAAATTTAGTAGGCGCTAGACTCTTGGAACAGAACAACGTTTTTTTCTGATAACGAGTTCCTTCGCGGCTTCTCTGCTAAATTGAGTTTTACCGTATCGTATTTTGCTTTAGGCAAAAAGAATCTCGACCAAGTCGGATTTAAATAAATATTAGCAGTGTTAAGCTTTGGTTCATAGACAATTAAGTGTAATTCTCCTTTCGATCTTTATCGGATATAAGCGATTTAAAAACCCGTGGAAGTTGTGCTTCTTGGAGCTGTTATTTTAATCGTCTGACCCCCCCCTTCCCCGTCGGAAGTAACCTAATCCCCAGGGGCGTCGCAGCAATTATTTCGTTCCAACGTCTCCCAAGAAACGTCGCCTACCTTTTTCACGGACCTGAAAATACCCCAGACCGTATCTGCATCTGGAGAACAACTCGAAATAGTGCCTGCCTCTCTCTCTACTCCATTCACCGGAAATCAAGGTGAAGGAACTACTTTTTCTGTGTTGTGGAAAAACCGTTTACGCATTAACTTGCAAAATTTTAAGTGATTGAACCTTTGTTTGTTAATGTGACTTGAAGCGGACTTCAGTCGTCGATTGCTAATTCCTTTTTTTCGTACTACTAGTTGTAAAATTATATATATTGTGTTATTCGTGTAAACTCCGACACCACTGGCCACGTAGTTGTTTGGAAAATTTAAATACCGTACGCCAGGGGCGGCGAGTTCCTCCTCTTGAACGCTCAAATTAACAGTTTGTAATACTAAAGTATAAAATTACCATTTGCCGTCATTTTAGTATTGTGTCATTTCCAATAGTTTAGTTATATGTGTTTTAAAATTTACTACCTCTTTTATTGTTGAGTATTTTGTATTTGTGTGTGCATGAATTTTGCAAGCTTTCTAAACAGGAGGGAGGCACAATACAGGTGAGTCCGATTCCCGTAAGCTGCTGGCTCCTCGGCTTTCCACGAGAACCTGCTATCAACTGTGATTTGGAAGGCGGCGCCCGTTAATTTCGACATATCCTGCACACAACTAGAAAGATTTCCTCCCATAAGCGATTTCCGTGAACCCCCCTACTCCTCTGAGCTAAGCTGCTGGTCTTTTTCCACCTATCCTGTTGCGGATTGACGAAAAAGCTCGTTTGGTTCGTAACACCTTAAAAAGACTAGTGCTAAACATTTTAGTGATTATCGGACTATCAGCCTTATGAGACATCTGCCAAAGGTTTGCCGGAAGACCATCCATCAAAGAATACACAAGAGATACGAGGAACACACAGGAAGAACGCAGTTCGGTTTTCGAAAAGCTGTAGGAACAAGAGAGGCGCTATTATACCTTTACTGGAATCAAACTACCAATGCACGTGTAGAAGGACTTAATTCAGAGGAAATCCATATACAACGTGGAGTACGACAGGGCTGTGTGTTGTCACCTCTGCTTTTCAATATATATTCAAAAAAGGTTTTCAGAGAAGCGTTAGAAGATGTCGATGAGAGAATACTGATTAACGGAGAACGTTTAAACAATAAGATATGCAGACGATGCAGTAGTGTTTGCAGACAGCCCAGAAAGCTTACAACAGTTAATGTCCAAAGTAGCAGAGACAAGTCAACAATATGGTCTGATGCTAAATAGAAGTAAAACCAAATACATGGGCATAAGTGAAAATAGAATACCACCAAACCCAATAATACACATAGAAAGAGTAAGTAAACATACCTACCTTGGTACTACAATAAACGACCAATGGGGCTACTCCCTGGAAATTAAATGCAGAATAGAAAAGGCAAGAGCGGCATTCGTAAAGATGGAAGCCTCTTCAGAGAAGTCACGACCTGAACTTAAAAATAAAAATCAAACTTCTCCGGTCCTATGTCTTCACAGTATTATTATACTGGATAGAGTCCTGGACCCTCACTGAGGCAACAAATAGAAAATTAGAAGCATTCGAGATGTGGCTATACCGACGCACTAAAAATTCCTTGGGCAGACGATATCAACAATAAGAAGGTGTTAGAAAGATTAAACAAAGATACAGAAATCCTGAGAACTATACAGAAAAGAAAACTAGAGTATTTGGGCCGTATCATGAGAAACAGCCAAAGATACGAACTGTTACAGCTGATTATTTAGGGTAAAGTGTTTGGTAAAAGAGGTCCCGAGAGAAGAAGAATGTCTTGGCTCTAATATTTGAGAAAATGGTTGAACATGACAACAACTGGCGTATCCAGCAGTAGTCAATAAAGTGCAGATCGCCATGATGATCTCCAATATCCGATAATAGATGGGTACTTGAAGAAGAAGAGTACTAATTTCGCAAGGAAAGAATTAACAATAGTGCAATAAGAACAGTATTTCAAGTAGAATCAGTAGTAAAAAAGATTAAGAACAAACAGTTGAAATGACATGGGATGGTCTATAGGATGAAAAAAAAAACAGAATACCAAACATAATGACAGAGATGAAACTCGATGGACGAAGAAAAAGAGGTAGACCGAGATTAACACGGAAGAAGCAAACAAAAGACAGCAAGGAAGAAACGAAAGACATTATGAAATACTAGGAAACTAACCAGGGACAGAAAATCGTATAAAGAAGAGGTGCAGGAGTGATAAGGGATAGTCACAAAACTCGACACCTTTTAGGCATAAGCGATGTATAAAGAAGAAGAAGAAGACATAACTAATTTCAATGCAATTGGTAATCCATCACATAATCCACAGTGGCTTGAAATTCTCAGATCAGTATAGTATTAACTTGGCAATACCTTTAAATTTAATACAAGGCGGTCTATACTACATGTAAAGAAAATAAACCATCATCACTTCCTTAGCCCTCTGTTAAAGGAGGTTTCAGGGAAATATCAAAATTACCGTTTGAATACATTAAACAGATTTTAAACCATACTATACTACATGAGGTATATTACAAGAGCGTTGAAAATATGTTTTAAGAAATGAAAACTACTTCGTGACAATATTAAGTATTTAGTCGCATTAGTACTAACCATCAACCGTTCTGAATGGCACACGGACTGAAGTTGGTATTAAAAGCTACTACCTCGCGTGTCTTGTAAACAGAAAAGCATCAAAACTGCCCAGAATATTGAAAATTCACCAATTGCTGGATATAAACAAAAAAATAATGGTGATGATCTATCCCCCCCCCCCAAGAAGGAGTTTGGTCTGTACGGCAAAAGATCAGAGCTCCTGTGTCTTTGCTCTCACATCTGCTGGTCGCGTGATAAATTCATGATATGTGGTGAGCATCACGCAGTAGACGACCCCATTATTACCCATCATAAATTCAAACGCAATTATTTAAAGCAATTGGATAGGCCACCCGCCAAGCTTCGAGTCGAGGATTTGAACTACCGACCTTCCGCAGCGGAGTCCAGTGTTCTAACCACAATACCACACCGGCGCTTAAAGATATAAGTATTAATTAATTAATTAAATATACAAGATCCAAAGATTTTACGAAGAAAGGTTTTGAAAATTCTTAATAATCCTTGTAGCCTGTTGTTCTGAAGCGAAATGTCTTTATATTTTTATTTTTATGATCATCAAAAATAGATATTCCTTCGTGTATTTAATTTTTCATACCATTTCTTTTTTTAAATTTTCATTGGATTATTGCATCTGAAAGCGTTCAATTTGAATGAAAATTCCGTAGAATAACTAAGATGATTTACTTTTCCTCTTTGATCCGAGGAGTAATTGTTCGCATTGGTTTTGTCTTGTTTTCGTTTCAATTTCGCCAATTCTACACATCAACAAACTCAAATCCTCTGCCATCTATAACCATAATCTTACCACAAATGTGTTTGGATGTTACCTTTTCACTGTCTCTAGAGATTAAGGGCCAACTCTAGGGTACTAGCAGATGGGGAGCTTGAAACCTCATATCTATTTCGTGACAATATGTAAAACTTTAGTTGCAGTCATACTGCGCACGTTTTTGGCAGAAGCATGTAAATCACGGAAGCTTCCATTCATACTTACTTTCAGTTACAATTACCTTTCGACCTATTACTTTGTTGGTTTCTTCTAATAACACCAATCACAAAATTCTTCACATTTGGGTCAAAAATAATAATTTCTCTTATAAGTTTTGATATTTGAGTGGAAATTTTAAACACACACTGTATTGTAGTATTTGTCGGAATTCCTGACAATTCCAAACCGTATACATATTCTAGACTATCCTGTATATAGGTGTGTACGACCAACCGACGACGATTAATTACAGTTAATTATTGCATGCAGTCCTAGTTCCTTAATAGAACAAGCGATCTCCCACCCTTACGGATAAGTAAACACCGTGCGGCACGAACATCCCTCGTAAAATAAAGAAGGAACTCGCAATCGAACAGTTTTTGCGGGATACTGAACGCGTTTCCACACGTAATGGCTTCTGCAAACGGAAACCTTGATCTTCCAGAGTTCCTGGAAACCGACGAAGACGCCCAATCCACCATTTCCTTGGATCAGACTCAATTTCAGGTTTGTTTCTATTTTACTAAGATGTGTCATTTTAGATAATGTTAAGTTAGTGATATTGTTAGTGGAAACGTTTCCTGTGTTCTGTGGTCAAAACTTTTGTTTGTTGTTGCTTAGAGAAGTGAATCCGTTGATAATGAAAGCTGCGAAATGATCAAAGGTTTAAAGTTCGGTTGATGAAATGATATTGCTGTCAGTGGGCAAACATATAATTGGAATGATTGCATCATCACACTAATACGAAGTAATGATGCATTCGAGATAAGACCAACCAAGAATTGGGTAATTCTAGTTGTATCTCGAAGGTATATCTAAATTTCATCTCATCGAGATGAAATTAGATTTTAATTGAATACGAATAACGGATGGATTGAATGTAATGGTGACGGTAATGATTGGACTGCTGCATCACTTTAGAAATTGCGGATAGTTGAAGTTTAAATACTTGTTTCAAATATTTTTCAGCCATTCAATGTTTATACGTAATTGGTCTCTATTGACTAATATATAAAAAATGAAAAGCAGAATATTTTGTTGATAAAGAAAGGCAATTTTATTCAAACATTGCATGCCAGTTAAAACAAAAATCTTCAACACTATACCATATATTATCTAATTTTAAGCTAATTTTAAGATTTAATTGTCCAGCCCTTGTTCTCAATGATCAGTTTTTATCTCCTTGACATGATTTCCTAGTTTTTCCTTCGAAATATAACGAAACCAAGCCTGGATCGTAGATTTGATTAATTCGGTTTTTGGGAAGGTTTCTTTTAGATATCCTTTGCCAAAAGTTGCCTGTTAAATTTAGTTCTGGGCATTCCGCTAGCCAGTCCATTGTGCCGATTCAATTGATCTTCATCTACGATTAAACCAATTTAGTTTTACGGCAACGACCTCTATCGTCCTAGAAAATAAAGTTTTCTTCGCCAAGCATGTCTTTCCCCTCTCGGTGGCATTTCATCCTGCAGTACTTCATTGAATATCGTAGATACACATACAGTCAACCATCTCCTTGACCGGACATGCAACTTTGTACCACAATAGGGGCTGAATGCTAAATACATATTTTGATGAAAATACTTCTCAAGGAAACCGTCTCATATATTCTTCACGGAAACCAGTGGATTCTTCCATGCTCTTCATCCTCTAAGTGCAAATCTAAGCAGTTTTCCTTGCACAGTAGACGTATATCAGTAGTTGCGGAGTACTTACTTAGTTAATTCAATGAACTAACACTTCTTCTATTCCTTCTTCTTCTTCATCATCATCATCATCGTCTTCTTCTTCTTCTTAATACAACATCATATTAAACTATGGTTTTCGTTGGGAGTCATTAGGTGGTGTGTTGTCAATTTTATAGTTTGTAACTCAAATAACTATAACATGATTGTTTTCTACTATGTCATTATGGATAAATACAAAAAAATGCGTGCATGGAGTTTGTAACCTTAATAGAGACGGGCGTGTAAAAATTAAAGAGATACAAAATTAACTTTTAAAATTCAGAAACAGCAAGAATGGGTAGAAAATGAAAATTAAGGTGAGTAGATTAATTAAGAGTGGAAACTATCGGGAAGTCTTTAAAAGAGGATAAGGTAACAAAACTAAACAATATAACACTATTACCAAACAATCAAAAGCAGTTAAACTTATTGAGACAAACTACCTTCTGCCGGTGAACCGAACTACCGGTAGCAAATTCTGCAGCAATTGAAGGAAATATTATAAAAAGGAAGAGGAAGAAAAAGTGTTAAATGGCATACAAATTCAGCTATCAAAAATAAACAGAAACCTAGAAAAACTAGGTAACAACTCAAGAAATCAAAGAAGAAAATATGAAGCTAAAAATTAGTTTAAATTACAGACATGGTCATTTGTACAAACAAATTTGGGAAAGCTCAGGGTGGCACGACACACGGAACTGTCTATGATTGGGATAAAATGGCAAGATAGGAAAATTAACGTGCGGATAAATAATAAATCAAAAGTGGCAATGGGACGAACATCTGGTGAGGAGACAAGACGGCAGATGGAGCAGGAAGGTAACAGAGAAAAGTTCGTGAACAGATAAAAGATTATGCGGCGGACCTCGAACACGCAGTAGCGATGACATGGACAAAATTGCCGGAATTCAGTTGATGGGAAAGATGGTGAATCGAATATCATGGAAACAGTTAGGGGGAGGGATTCGTCTAAAATGGAAATATGATGATTATGAATTAAAATAAACCAGTTGGTGAGAGAAGCGAGGGTGAAGCACCAGAGCATCTTAAGAATAAAAGAAAGTAGCAAACGTCTCTAATTCCACGTTTAAAACAAGCAAGGAAGGAAGAATACAAGGCGAATACGAAGCTTAACGAACTAATATGAAACGGGGAAGAACTGTAGGCAGCAGAACTGGGAACTGAAACAGAAGATGATCATGCCAAATAGAAAACAAAGAAGAAGCGGAAAGTGAAATTAAACTAAAAATAGAACAACATACTATTAAAAGACAGAGACCAAGACCAACTACATACTGAATGGCGTAGAACCAATATTAGAGGAGCAATTGCTAAAGAAAGTAAAACAATTTGTATTCAAACATTATAAACAGCAAACAAAAATACATCTGAAGTATCCGCCCGTGGAGTAGTAGCAGTAGCGAATATTTTAAAAAGAATTAGCAAGTACATAGAGTCCCCGTCTGAACAGAAAACTGTCTACACTACAATAACCAGCAACGAAAAAGAAATAATTTTGTTGGAGCAAAAACTGGTCACTGGGAGAGGAAGGCACCCAAAACCCAGAACAGCAAATTAATCACGTTTAAACCAATATAGCAAAAACAGCAATAACATCTGCATACTAAACAGCAGGAACAAGGTGGGGAAAGCAGATAAGGGGACACAGAATGAAGGAAGATTGGGAAGGTTTTGCGTAACAATGGATTCTTCCTAGTAGTGTAGTAATTACAACCAAATACTTGGTTGCATGTACCCGTAATTAGCAAAAACTTTGGGCTTGGGCGATACAGGGCTATTTACCACCATTGTAGTCCGAACGAAATTGAAGGGTAAACATGGTTTGAATATTTTGTCCTTACTACACGCGGAAGAAGTTCTCACTGAAGTTGCTTATGATTTCAATTGTTCTTGCAGCGGTGTGAGAGCGATCATTGTTTTGGAGAAAGCAAACAGAACCCTTTCCGTTTGTTTCTGACCGCAGGCTTAACTTTATCGAGCAAAAGTGTCGAATAACAATCTTAATTAATTGTACGACGTTCTGCAAGGAAATTAACAGAGAGCATCCATTGAGAATGCTTAAAAATACTGCCGTCTTACAACACAATTCTTGCTCTGTTTGGCTTTAGAGATGTGGTGTGACACCACTGCATGCTTGCACATTGTGACCCAGGCGTAAAATAAAGTACCCAGCTGCCATATCGGTGCAGTAAAAAAGAAGTGATTTGTAAACGATTGAACTTGTGTTCTTCGGTCAACAAGCGTGGAATCCATCTGGCATTTACCTAATGATACTTTAGCTTGTTTGTTTATGGTCTTCAACACTTCCCACACTTGGTAAATTTTGAGAAATTTGAAGAACTGTCCCCTCTGTCTTGCTGAATAAGGGCAATAACTTTTTTTGAGGTTCATGTTCTACACGAGCTTTCCCGTCTCTAATAGATTAAGAATTTCGCAACCATCCAACTTTTAGAATTGTGTTGATCACCGTATTGTGCTCGCATTTTGTAAGAATTTCAGCCGAATGTACGTATTCATTCGCAGGAAATTTGATTATTATTCCATGCTCTACGTTATAATGAACAGAACTGTAACAAGAGTCACGGCCAACATTTAATTGACTTAATTTTTACGTTTGTCTTCAGATGGTGTTTTAATTTGCACATTCCTGTTTAGATTTGAAGACGCGTCGTATATGTTATGTAAATTGTATATAACCTGCTGAAAGTCAAAATCTACGCTTATGCTGTTAATTTTTACATGCCAGATATTCTTCTAATAAAAAAATTGAAGTTGCCTTTTTTAAAAACAACAAAACGTACCTTGGTTAAAACGTAGCTTTTAAACGCATGTAATGTGATTTTTAAGGGCACATTTCAGTAGTTTATAGTCCATTAGTACATACTTATTTTGACATTTTTAACAACATACACATCCTACCTCTATTCCTCACCCATCTAACCACCATAAACCTAAAAATTACACGAACTCACGGGATCCTGAATCATCTTCAATTTTAAACAAAGCATCTCTACGAAAACCGGTCTATAATTAAAAAGTTAAACTAAGCCGCTGTTTAACGATTTGAATAAACAACTCTGTTTATCAAACTGTGCAGATCTAAGGTGTTTGCAAAGTAAACCGCAAAGGTGTTTGTATAATTACACAATGTGCAACTTGACTGGGTTTATCCACCACCAAGGTAAGCACTATTTTTATTTGAATTGCTGTTGCCTTGTAAACACGAGTAAACAGGTTAACCGAGTAATTTTTCCCTCGATAAGGTTGCGCATTTACTTGTAAACGAGGTGGGTAGCGAGTCGTAAGACTATGGAATTAGTAGAAGGATAATCAACAAATAATCAAACGCGAACAGTACCGTATATAAAAGAAGATACCGAACTACCCATTTAAAATACATTAGACGCACGTGGATGTCATATAAAATACATAAGTCTAATTAGGATATAATTTATTGATATCTTTAACCGTACGCAGGATTGCGGAATGCCATTAAAAGTGCATAAAACATATTAATTTGCAATGCGTTGCTGTTTAATTCAACTAAGACTGTAGAAACCTCTTATTATGTAACTATATTACCCTATACTTTATAGCCATTACCGTAGGATTAATTTTTAAGCTTTTCTACTTTTGAATGTTAAGAAGAAAATGAAATTTTATTTTATCCGTACGAGGCGGAATACTATACTAGAGTAAAGTCGTAGAACTCCTTTCTGATTGGAAACTGAATCGCTAATATTAATTATGAAATTCAACACCCTAACCTAATCAATAGCTAACACCACAAAGAATGAGGTTCCTAGGATTCGAGGTTCAAACAAGGGAGAATGTGAACTGTACACAATAAAGGAATTAAATAAATAAGCCTTTCAAAGAAGAGCCACAGCTTGTCCATTCGTTAACTACCTGTTCAGGACAATTTCAAAAAGCAATACCTGTGACAAGTACACAGAAAATTTGGTTGGAAACAAAAGTAACGAATTTGCAGATTTTTTAAACAATTTTTCTGACAGAAAATTGATGAAATAGGCAAATTATGTGTTGAAATTATGTAAAATAAGCCGGTTAGGGACTAACGTTGAAAATTGGCACTAAAATTGCGAAATAGGCATTTTAGGCAAAATAAAATGCGGTTTAAAATGATCGCCAAGGTGTGAAATGGATTTTGGTATAAAAATTATTTCGGAGCCTGCACTGTATCAAAATCGGCAAATGCCTAGAAATCCGGGCCTTATTAATAATTGACAGTTGCCTTTTCAAATTTTATTGGGTTATTTGTTTAATTAATTAATACAAATTTACAATTAACACTTTATTTTGCCAGTGTTTGTCTATAGTTTTAGTTAACTATATTCAAGGTTACATTGCCGTCTCTAGTATTCTGTGGTCCCTGTGGTCGAAGTAGTGAGGTTATGCAGTTATGAGCTATGCATATAAACGTTTATTTGATATAAAATTGTTGCATACACTTTTACAGAACAAAGTAAATAAAAGATTTTACAAAAGATGTAAAAAATGCTGAGCATGGTTTTATTAACCTATATGCACTCTTCTGTTAAGATTTTTAACCACATTCAGTGTTAGGGGTAAGTTCGTATCAATTTTGTGGAATAGCATTTTGTAAATCTTTTAGATTCAGTGGTGTATTACTAAAAATATTGTTTTTTTTAGATAAGGGAACAGGAAGAAATCTGGAACAGTAACATCGGATATGTCTACTAATTAACCGATCATCATAACATTCCTGTAAAAATTGTATGATACAATGTGCAGTATGTGCTGTGGCCTTGTTCTCGTAGAAGTAACAATTTCTAATTTCATCATTATGAAGCTCATTGAAAAAAGGAGTTAAGATGTTCTGAAGATAATAATCGGCAGTTATATTTTCTACAATAACCTATAAACTATTCGTGAAACAGCGACTCATAAACCGATCTTTTGGGGATGTAACGGTGTTTCCTCAAACATATGCAGATTATCTGTTGCCCATATTCTAATACGAGGACTGTTCTCTTTCTGCTGAGCCTACTAAAGTAATACACAATTTATTGCCAATACCCATTTACTTATAATTTTTCAAAGTTTTCCCCTCGACATTCAATCCATTTTTGCATCCGTGAAAACCAATCTTCAAAACATTTTCTTCAATCTTCCCATGTTAGGTTATATATTTTATTTTTATACTCAACCGCTTCTTCGGCCGATGTTAAACGTAAACCCCGTAAGTTATTCTTTATACGTGGAAATAAAAAGAAATCATTAGTTGCTAGGTCTAAACTATACGGCGAATGTCCGATTATTTCAATGTTTTGGGAATTCAAATACTCAGTCGCTGGAGCCGCAGTGTGAGTCCGAGCGTTATCTTGATGCAAGATGATCCTTCCTCCTGAACGTTTTTCGCGAATCATTTGGAAAACTTGAGGAAAACAAACTGTAGTGGACCATTCAGCATTAACAGTACAATGATCCTCCAGTGCTACAGTGGAAACATGTCCAGTAATTCCAAAAAAAGTGGCGACCATATTTTTGTTCCGGCGAACAACTGTTATTGGAGCCGATTCGTTCTCAAGACCCAAACTGCCGACTGTTGTTTTCTTTCGGAATCACAACAGTAGACCCGCATTTCATCACCTGTCAATGTTGTACACTAAATGAGACGATCTATTGTCAAAGCGATCCAGTGGAGATCTGCACCATGTCACATTGCTTTCTTTTTGAACTGGAGTCAAAGTATGAGGAATCCAACGGGCACAAAGCTTACGTACATGTTTGTGTAAAAGGGTGTCAATTGCTTTCACACCAATCTTTAAAGTTGCTTGAATACTCCTGGCAGTAACATGCCGGTCTTCTTCAATCATGTTTCGTACGGGACCAATATTCTTTTCTACAACTGCCGCTTTTGGCTTAGGAGCTCGAAAGTTGTCATTTAAGGAAAATCGACCATGTTGAAATCCATTGTACCACCGCTTTACGGTAGCTAAGGAACACGACTTGTCATCAAATACTCGATTGGTTTCTTCGAAACATTCTTTATGGCTTAAGCGACGCCTGAAATTGTAAAAAATCACAGCTCGATTCAATTCCATGATTTCTTGGGGAAAGGATTACTTTAAAATTATGTATGAAAAACCTTCAAGTATATTTGACAACTTTCTCTACAATTAAACTTGTAAACAACTACGTTAAAACGCCAAGCAAAATTTGTTTCAAAATATCACAGCCTGCTAGATAGGCTCAGCGGAAAGAGAACATCCTCGTATTTTGGCTGTTAAGATACTCATTGAGGTGAAACCAGGCTTCATCGCTGAACCAAGTAACATCCAATATGTCATTATTATTTATGCTATTTAAGAACCAGTAACAATAATTTGTTTTAGGTTGGAAATTGCGCAAATTACATTTGCATTTCGTATGGAAAAATGTTTAAGTATTTAAAAAAAAACAAGTACTGTATGACAAATCAATTTCTTGGCTTATTTATCTGATCGGCTTAGGAGTTGCTTCCATGATATCGCTAACACTATCAGTAACTTCTGCAGTTCTTTTCGCAGGTCTTCTCGATCGCCTTTTCCATTACGCGCTTCCACTATCTCTAAAGTTTGATAGAAATTGTTATAAGTGAAGTTATAAGTTATAAGTTATAAGTTGAAATCCTGGAAAGATGTTTGAAATGAATGTTGCCATTTATCATTTTCATTTTTTGTACGATTATGAAATAAGATTCTAATATGAAAATTTTATATTCCACTGTTAACATTTTTAAATTCACATTGTAATATGTAATTGCTGTAACCAATTAATTAAATAAATAACCGAATCCAATTTAAATGGTAAACTGCAAATTATTAAAATATGACGCCTAAAAATATTTATAAAATTCCAATTCAGATTAATCTAAGACAAGGCTTGCAAATTTGTCCATGTTAGCAGAAAAAATATCAAATACACAACCAATTCATTTTTGAGAACCATTTAACCACCGACAGATATTTAAATTTACTGGAAGATCATTTGGGAGGATTGTTAGATGATGTTCCTCTGGCGATGATCGTTGCATCAAAAATTAAATTTTTGAGACAATTTCTCCAATATCAAAATTCTACTGATGTGACATTCGTGTACCTAGACGAAACGTGGATCTACCAAAGTGGATCCGCGAGTCGTCAATGGGTACATGAAACTGATCTTAAATGTAACCCAGCCAAAATTAAAAGTGAGGGGAAGAGGTTCACGATTTTGAATGCGGGATGTAATTTAGGCTTTTTGGAAGGGTGCGACATGTAACTAGACTCAAAGAACAACGACAGGGACTATCATAAAACTATGAATGGGAAAATTTTTCAAAATTGGTTGGTTAATCAGCTGATTCCTGCTTTGGACAAGTTGCAAGGAACATTTGTCGTGGTTATGGACAACGCACCTTATCATTCAGTGCAGTTTGACAAACCGCCCAAATTTTCTTGCAGAAAAGGTCTATTGCAGGAATGGTTGGTTAACCACTACAATGTCGAAATTCAGGGAAAAATTACTAAGAAAAAACTTTGGAAGTTATTTAAACCTCTTACAGCAGACGGAAATAAAAGACACGTAACTGACGAAATTTTGAAAAAGCGCAACTATGAGGTTCTTCGATTACCTCCATACCATTGTCAATACAACCCAATTGAAATGGCGTGGGGGTTTTGTAAGACCTATTACAATAAGCACTTAAATTCGCAGCCAAAATCGAAAGACAAGGTTGCAAATTTATGGCGTGAGGCTCTTTCAAAATGTACATGTGACATGTGTGGCAAAATTTCTGTGAGCATTGTGAAAAACTTATTTCGGAAGACTACACAAAACGTATTGGAAATTTATCGTTTGAAAATATTCCTCCTTTCATTATTTCAATTGGGAAATCTGATTCAGAATCGGAGGGTGCCGATGATTCAGATACTTCTAGTGACAGCATGAAGGTGGAATAGGGTAGGGGATATTCTTTTGGCATCTAAATTGTGAATGAGTGTTTTACAGTTTTTATCTCGCCCGAGAAAAACACTGACCTCAGTGGAATACGAACTTGGATCTCTTAGCACCAGAGGCAAACAGTCAACCAC
>JABXWE010046002.1:0-23245 GCA_014611495.1 Limonius californicus
ATCTACAGTCGTCATCAGGTGAATACTGTATTCACCTGATGACGACTGTAGATACCTAACAGTCGAAACGTTGTGTAATTACTGTGTTTTTAAAATAAAGACAATGGAAGTCCAAACTACTGATTTTATTTCAACCACATCATTGTTTACCACATTCAAACAAAGGCAGTACCTACTAATATATCAACACAAACGAATTAACACATTAGAAAATATAAACCACAAATATGCAACGAGGAACAAAGAGGGCAATAAATATATAATAAAGAGAGTAAACAAAACTGTAGGTCAAAAATCTTTGGAGTACCAAGGCTCACGGCTAATAAATATGCTGCCACAGGAACTGAGGAAAATAAAAACACCAGCCTCATTCAAATGCAAAATTAAGAATTGGTTAATCAAACAAAACAGGGAATTTCTGCATTCCCTCATCGACATAAACAATGTTTACATGTAGATAAGTAATATACTTAAACAATTCTTTTACTTTTAGTGCAATACATATAGCTTATTAATTTAAGCAAATACCTTATTTGTTTCAATATTATTATTAATTAGTTAGGGATGAAATTAGAACTGTAAGATAGTTAAGAGGGTACCTATGTTTTTCATTTGTACCAAAATAATGTTAACACAGGTCACAGAGTTACCAATAACGTAGAGGCAGACAGGCTCGTGCACAAGCTATGCTTTTTACGAGTTTTACACGGTTTATTCTACAGGAAAGAAGTTTCCTATAAGACTCATTCATAATAAATTGATTATTGTAAGAACATTTTTTTTTTGACATGTATGATTATAAATTGAATAAACGATATTATTATTATTATTATTATTATTATTATTATTATACTGTTAAATTTTTTCTTTAAACGTACTTTTGATGTAATTCTTATGTTCATTACTAAAAAGACGTTAAATTTTGTTGTTTTGATAGTTTTTTTATTATAAATGTTATTGGTGTTGCCTTTAAGGCTGCTTAAGACAGCTGACGGATTTCTTGTTTGCGCCTTTTAGAAATTAATGTAGGCAACCCGAACCCGCAGCACCTACGCCGTTACAAATTCTTACTTTCTAAATGCAGGATGAAGACAACAACTTATGACCCTCTTATCTCTTTATCTATATTTGCCGCCGGAGGAATTTTATCTGGCAATTCTATTTTCTGGGATAACGAGTAAATATATATACGAGTATTTATAACTAAGCTGCCGAACTGGAGTCTTTAGTATGGACTATTTTGTACCTATGCCAATTTTTGTCTGTATACAGAGTGAATTATTTTTCAAATCGATCCAGCGTGCTTATTAATTATAACAGAAAAAGTGTTAGATAATTTTGCATTCCGTAACAAGGCGTATATAAATTTAGAATTCCGCATATACCAAATTTAAAGACAAAAACATGTCTGAGCTAGATTCAGGAAATTTAATGTTAACAACATACAAAACAAACAGTAAATAACACATGTATCTGTAGTTCAAACATGATGTTTATTTCCATAGGCCACTAAGGATAACTTTGAATTAGATAACTTGATATAACAGCAATGAGATAGAAGGAAAGAAAAGTAAAACACGTGTGACAGAAAGATATGAGTATTGCTTGCTTTGAAAGAGCGAGATCTAGGACGCGGTTTTCCAAGCATCTCTAAGCACTGCAGCCATCGTTGGTTTATTGTACACCCGGACTATGAATTTTGCCTATCTGGGGTAATTCCAACTCCAGTAGTGATTTTTAACGTGTGTCACACATCGCAGTGGTACGGGACCTACGGCTTTACTTCTTATCCTTAAGTATCATTCACATAAGATTAGTGCAGTTGTATTGCATTTGCAGTGCAGTTGTACTGGCAAGTCTTAAGTTGTAGCATTCACATAAGAGTAGTGTATTTGTTAAGACATGCGCACCAGCGCACTAATGTTGCAACGACAGTTTGAAATTGTTTCAGAACAATAGTACCGACGCCTAGCAAATGTAAAAGGCAAGCCCGCCTTTGTTCTAAATTGTTATTTTCGGTATTTTCTATTTTAATTGAAATTTTAAACTATCTTTATAACGTAGGTAACAAACTTAGGTTAGAAAAATAAATCGCTTGTCAGCGTCAGCTGTTGCGAAACGTTTATGCGCCATTCCGGCCATGCGCAAATCGCTGCATTTGATTGGTTCTTGTAAGGCCGTTGTAAGCGGGTAGTGTAAAAGATAAAACCTACCAAGCTTTTACACTCCCACTACCATACCGATCTTACCACTCAGCCGTTGTGAACGCTTGCATAGAGAAACAAGAAACAGCTTTCTGCACTACACTTGCAACTGCACTAACGTTTATGTGAATGAAGCTTTTAGACAGAAGGCGCACTTTCAAATTTTTTCCCGCTAGAATCATCTCACCGACCTCGGCCAGTTTCGACCCCGCGTCCCTTGGATCTAAAGGCAAATGCTCTAACCACTAGACCACCGAGACCGGTGTTAGTGCTATTTTTTATTATTGTATTTTTAGGGATGATGTATTTTGGAAACAAAACATGGACAAGAGATTGTGTAATTTTTTTACACGTTGCTTTTTTTGCCATTCATACTACCCCCCCCATCCCCCGAATCCCATTCGTATTATTTCAGAGGAGTGCGGGCGTCTCTTACAAACTAGTCATTCATGCGACATTCAATCTAAACTTAACTAAGTGAAATACGGTCGTCGTCTTAGCCGGAGTTTGACCCCGCGGCCGATCGAGCCGCATTTAACTGTGGCCTCGACTAACAGCGCTTGTACGCACTGCCTCATCGAAGTCCCTACACGTTGCTTACTACCAGAACTAGTAGATTCAAACAGGTGCCGTCAACAGGAAAATTAGAGATATTAATTTGACCTGATCGGTACAGTATATGAGGTTTGTCCTAAGAAAACTGAAACACACATTAATGTTTTTACCATAATAACTAGTAGAAAAAGGTCATCAATTAGGTATTAAATTTCAACCAAGTCAAATTGATATTGACTACCTATTTATTAGCGATTCACAACGCTTGTCGATTGGTATGGTATTTGTAGCAGAATTGGTATTAATACATTTAAATTCCAAATTCTAGCTACATATTTAAATAAAAATTATTTCGATGATGAATTCCCCCCAGAAGTTGGGATGGGGTTGTTGTTTTCCGCACAGAACTACTAATGCGTGTAAATCTATTCATTCTCGATTTAACGTGGCCTTTTACGCGACCAACCCGAACATTCGGGACCTCGGTGGTCTAGTGCGAGAATGCATTGGCCACTCGAGGTCACAGCAAATGCGGTCGCTCCGTTGGGGGGATCGAATCCCGACTGAGGCGACCGCATTTGCTTAGTTAAGTTTAGGGTGCATGTTGCATGAATGGTTAGTGTGTAAGGGACGCCCGCATCCCCCTGAAGTAATGTGAAAGCGGTTCCGGGGGGGGGGAAGGTAGTATGAATGAGTGAGAAAAAAAAACCCGAACGTTTAAAAATTGGAAATGTCAATATTGTCCAAAATTTTAAACTAATTTTTAAAAAATGGACGAATAAGAAACTACTATCCAGATACTTATTTGTAGTGATTATTTGGCTACCAATTAATATCTAAGTTATTTTTGTTATTATTGACTAATTGTGTAATAAAAACATGTTGACCTGTTATGATTTTGTTATCTAAATTTCTATTTACTTATACCTCTACCTGTGCTAATCCCTAGCATCGAAACTCGTGGTCGAACAGTCAGTTCGATTTATGGACCACCTGCCGAGAGGTCGAACTGAGATACGTCTATTAGGAAAAACTTGTGCATATTGGTATTAAGCAAGTTGCCTACCTATATGTATTTTCCCCAGAGAAGTTTCAATTAGAAAGTAATAGCTGTTATAAAATATCACTTTGACCAATATTACACGAAAAAGCATTACGTTGAAACAATTATGAATATATTTTCTGAACCTATTTAGGTAAAGAATGATACGTACGGATTTAGTTTTTCGTTTTTTTTTTTAAATTAACGTTTATATTACAGCTAATTAAAATAAACAAATCAGCTTGTAAAAACCACACGAGACACTTTTGTTAAAAAATAAATGTACGTGTCTTGCTCTACCACGAGGTATTACAATAAACTATCAAGCATAATTACAAACTAATTTTTGCGAACGCAATATTGGACAAAAGGATTTTATTTCTAATGTTAACTTTACTTAATATGGTGGGTTGCCTACCCCCTGTCCTCATCCCCTTTAAGTGTCTTATGCTGCAATATCCCTCTTCATTTTTGAGTAGTTTATTTTGTGTAAGTAAATCTTCTCTGGAATAGAAGTGATTACACTTCCAGTGGTTCAGAGCCCACATTAAGCTGTAGGTCCTCTATGTCTATGGCACTTTAAACGCGCAACACTGGCATAAGAGAGAAGATCGCTACATCTTTTAAGAGACAAAGCACTCATAGAAGAACAAGAAAAACTGACAGAAAAAATTTATTCTTATTAAGATACATAAACATTATGTACACAATTTATTCTAGTTTATGTGATAAACTAAATTGTAAATTGTTTTATTTTGACACTTCGAAATGTTGAATTATAACAAAGGAGAAGACTTCTTTATTACTTTCTAGATTTCAAATTAATGTCCGCTTGTGAGAGTATGAATAAATAAAAGTGAAATCTCCAGAATGAGCCCATAGTTTAAAAATTTAGGGCTATAACAATTTCATTATTTTTCACAAAGCATAATGAAATAAACCAGATTTTAAATACCATCATAAAGTATAAAATATACTATACCACTGGCCAAAATATAACAATATTTCAATGAAATGAAATATATAGCAAATACAGAAGCACTGTGAGGCAAACCTTGCTGTGAGGCTACCGTTTTACTTAGAAATCTAACATTATTGACTTGTATTCTGTGCAGTTACACACCTTCAAGTGTACAGTTTTGTTCCTTCAGCCACTACTTGTCACATTTCGTGGCCACTTCCATTTGCCAGGAAATTAAGAAATGCGGTTCTTATCCTATTTATTATACTCCACGATTAATAAGTAGTATAAGTGATACTTTTTATTTTATTTAATTTATGATACATTACATGGGATTTTTGCTACATTTAGTTTTATATTCAAACTGCAGCGCTAATTAGGTTGGTATATTTTTTTATTTTGCTAGCGATGCTCATGTCAACATAACGGTCTCCAATGCTAACAATCATACCTCCAACTATAGACGAATCTACTTTTGCAGTTAACTGCAAAGACTGCTTCCCTTTGAGGAACGACTTCAGAACCGTTTCCAACTGTTTACGTTGGTTAGGGTCCAACTCTTTGGCTGTTGTTACTTCGCATATAACCTGTAACATGGTGTAATTTTCAATTGCGTACATTTCGTATGTGCTGGAATTAATCTTACCTCGCCACGGTGAGCTGACATAATCAACTTAAAGGCATTAATTATACCTTCTAAATTCTTCAAACGGCCATTCTCTGCTAAAACTTGGAGCAGGTTACTTGTTTGGGAACTTAGTGAAACTTTCTCTGCGACAGTCTTCAAAGCTTGGGCTTTATGAAGTCGTTTGATTGTTGGATTGACTATAAATTCACGAAGCCTTGCATCACTTTTTATTGAGTCTTGAAACTTAATAAGATCCTTCTCCACAGCTTCAAGGGCTTTCTGTTTGCTGGCTGCTGAATACAGAGCCGTAGCGTAACGGCCATCAATACCAAATAATTGTATGGGAGGTTTTATTAGTTGCTGATGTGGGCTGCTTGTGGATAGGGAACGCATCTGAAAGCAAGAGATTTTAATTTCATAAATCGTTATGTAACCGCGACTGATGTGTGCAGAAACAGAAGTGATAACGAGATTTTGAAAAACTTACCAGTATCGTAAACTTCGTAGACGCCATTGATGTTGATTTTGATGAACGAAGCCTGTTAATAAAAACGATAAAAGGTCTGCTTCGATGTTACCTGGATCGTCCTCTATCAGACAAGCTGTCAAAATTCAGGATCGGATTAGTAGAAAAAAATTAACATTTAGAGCGCAGGGTATTGTATTTTACTAACTAAAATGGGGTTGGCAACAGTTTCAAATTACTTAAAATGTTGCAGTAATAATAAAGTACAAATAATCCCGTCGAGATATTATTATTATACGTTCTCTAAATTAAATGAACAAACATTTTGGTGCTATAAAGCAGCTTCAAATAATTTTTTATAGTATCAATCATTTTTAAATGGCGTAACTTTTAAACTAGAAGTTTAACTATACAATACTTATTACCAATTTATTTACGGGAAGAAGTTTATTTGACGAACCGTGTCTTGTAGATTGCTTGTGGTTTTCGTAGCTGTTCAAATTGGCACGTGCTAAGATTAGTTTTTGACCTTACACCGTTTCGTCGTTTGGAGGTAACACTCAGCTTATACGATACAGCCCGACGGCTGTAGGATAGTTCATCAAACAGTCTCCAATTTGTGTGTAACTGTAAAGTTAAGAAAACTTAGGAAGTTTCTAGGTTTGCGTAAAACCTAATCTAAAAAATTATTCTATTAATTTACTAAACCCAAAAAAAAACTATTTTCAGTGTCAGTGAAAATAGTCAAACTTGTAATCACTAGCTAGGTATAGTAATAATTTCGCCTTTGGAATTTCTCTAGAAGATTTCGTTTTAATGCCCATTTACATAAAACGTAAACAAATTGAATTAAACAGGAAGTTAAATTTTATACCTTATCTCGAAAACTCAATTTGTTTACTGAATTTATAATGTTAAAAAAGGGCCCTAAAATATCAAATTTTTTTGTGAATCTTAAGCCTCTTATACTCGCTTAGCTTTTCACATTCAAGGAGTGCTTTGAAATTAGCTAAAATTAGCGTGTTACATTGTCATTGCAGTTATATTAATATATGTTACATCCTGTTCTTTAATTAGTGGACAACATACTGAACATTGTAATAATGCGAGAAAATATCAAAAAATTGATAAGAACCTGTGACAGAAATAATTTGAAATCAATCTATGTTTATGATGTGTATTTCAACGTCAACATCGTCATAATCGTGATCCTCGTTTGTACCGCTTGCGCAATATCGAGACGGTGTGAGGCAAAGCTAAGCTAGTTTGTGCTATGCACAACAAGGCCCGACTCTGCGGATTACCGTGTTGGTGCGTAACCGTGTTTAACCTACTGTTGTGTGTGAATGTTTTTGTTTAATGTTTATGGTCTTGTTACTCCTCTAATGCTACCGTAATTCGAGGGGTGCCATTAATTGGATCCCTAATGGCAAATGGAGAGCGGAACCCAATACCGACCACCCACGGAATTAGAAAAATTTCAGACCCCTGGAGTGATTTGAACCAGGAAGCGTTCGGACTATTACATTCAAAGCCTGGCTGTCTTACCACTGGGCCACCCCAACCCTTTTATGTATTTCAACGTAATTTAGTTAATTATTTTTATACAATTACTACAAACTACCATCCCTTAAGAACATAATACAAAACCACTGGAAAACCACTATTATTTAGACGCAACTTTTCGCATAGTTGTGGCTTTTTTTTAGTACTTGGTTTTATCAGATTTACTTTCGGGATTGTCAGTTATTCTACTGACTAAACTAAAGCATTGTTTTTATGATTAAGAGGTGAGATAAGAAGAAAATTTGAAAGTAAATTGTGAGAAAAACTTAGATATTAGGTACGGTTTGAGGTGCTGTTATTTTTGGAAAAATATTCTTAAAAGGCAGGTTTAAAAGTGTACTCTATTTGAAGTTGAATATTGTAAACATAAACAACAGTTTTTCTCTGAATTTCTGTCTCACAGGATCTCAAAAATGCATTAAACCAATGATCTCCCCGAAATACTATGCAAAGTAAGTATAAGTATTTCAGAAAGTTTTATAAAAATACGAGGGCAGCCTTTTAAGTTTTTACAAAAACTAGGAAAGAAAAAAAAGTTTTTGGAACAAACTGTTTTCTTGCTTTTCAAAATATTCGCTTTTAGGATATGTAAACTTTTGCTTGCGTTCAAATCAATTCCCGAAACATTTTTTCAACTCTGAAGTTGGTATTTCAAAAACATGGTTTTTGAAGACTTCAACAGCTTCTTAAGGTGATGAAAATCGCTGTCCACGCATTTTCTGTTTGACATTCGGGAACACAAAGAAGTCGTTGGGTGATAAATCGGGTGAATACGGCCAATGAGACATTAATTCGACGTTCTTCTTCTTCAAATAATCAATTGTTTGACGTGCTGTGTGAGAGTTGGCATTGTCATGATGAAGAATGATGCGACGTTTTCGGTTGTTTTTCCTGATTTCGTCGATGACTTCTGGCAAACAAATTGTTATATACCATTCAAAGTTAACTGTTGACAAGTCCAGTACAACCGAAGAAACAAGCAATCATTTCCTTGGAAGTGCTTCGTGAACGAACAACTTTTGTGGGATTCGGTTCATCTTGGAACACCCAAACAGTGGATTGTTGTTAGTTTCAGGTTCATACGAATATATCCAAGTTTCGTTCACCTGTTACGATGTTGTATACGGATTTTGCAGTTCCTCGGTCGAATTTTTTAAGCATTTCCTTACACTAATTAACGCGAGCCTTTTTTGAGCTTTGGTCAAATTATGCGAAATCCATCGGAAACAGATCTTTTCACAGCTAAATTTTCATGTAAATTCGAATGTAGGTACTGTAGTCTTCGATATCCTAAGGATGTCTCTATCTCACTGTAAGTCACATGCTGATCTTCTTCAATCATGTTGCGCACAGCAACGATGTTTTTTGGAATAACAACCGATTTTGGTCGACCTTCACGAAATTCATCACTGACGGACGCAGGACCACGACGAAATTCTGCAAACCAATTGTAAACAGTCTTTTCTGATATGGTGCTTCAGTACAAAACTTGAACGAAGCGATTCTATGCATTGTTGTTGAATTAGGCCTTTAGTAAATTCGTAACAAAATCATCCAACGAAAACCTTCAAGTGAAATTTCCATTTTCTCACACAATTACTTTTTTTAAAGACTAACTGTAAACAAACTACTCGGTCATATTCTAAGAAACTATCACTGTTTTCACAATAACAAATATCAAATTTTACGAAAATAGTAATGACACATCTCAATAGCGCTACCAAGTGGTCGTTTGCAAAAACTTAAAAGGCTGCCCTCATATAGTGTTTGTCGTAATAATCTAAAAAATGCATATCCTTTTAATAATCACCGTGATATTGATATAGTTTGTAAATTTATTAATAACAGTAATTTTCAAAAATTTTACTCACAGACTTCTAGACTTTTATAAATGATATGTGTTCACTATTTTGTGACTAAAGTTTGTACAAAATTCTATAAAATATGTGTGACATGGACCAGAATTTTGTACACAATTCTGTGTGTGGGCATGCGCAAATTACGTTAACATGTATGCAGCATCTCATATACTTACTAAGTAAGCACAAATACTTTGATATATTAATACAGGAAACTCATATAAGTTTAGCAAGATCAAATGTGGGACATTGACAGTGGCGTCATCTAAGCAGTTCGGTGGGCAAGTTTCAGTAAATTTGGATAATAAATTTACAGATTACTGTTTTAAATTCATGTTAATAAATAAAAACCTAACCCTACAAAATGTTATGAACTTAACCACTTATTTAAACTTACAAAGTTACAGTAAAATATCATAACTATCAAATATTATTAATTAAATAAGGTGTTTGCTATAATAAAGTAAATGGCATTTCCTTTAAATGTGCGACAAATGTTTTGGACAGCTGTCAAATACAAATCTTAGTGGCCCACCAAGTCGCACGGAGCGCTGCAGTCAGTGTCACGAGATTTTCGGCGAAGTTTCCTGTATTAATATATTAAAGTATTTGGTAAGCATATGCAGCATCTACGAGAAAACTGTCAAAATATTCATGTGACTGTCGATAATGTAGAATTCTATCAAGATTTGATAATATTGGGTTGATGCATAAATTCGTAATACTGTTATGTATTTATTTTGCACGAACTTGCGCCAAAACAAACAAGATGTTGCAATAAAGAACGCGAGCGAAATAAGAGAAAGTGCGGTTAGTGCGACACGGTGTCGTGAATACTTGGTAAAATATTTACGTCCTTACCCTCTGTGATAAATCGAACACTAAAAATTGCCCGTTTGTGCATAAATACGACGCCGATTCTGTAGACTTTAGAGCATGAATCTACAAAATTTTGTACAAAATTCTGTGTCTTGTCATACTAGTCAAGGCAGAAAAGAAGTTTGAAGCATACCTAAGTATGAAAAAAACAAATATAGCTCTAATTACAGTAGCGAAGATACAGTTCAACCTCGTTATAAGGCGGTGCTTGGGGTCCAAAGAACCACATTCCAATATAATGGGATTGCGTTAAAAAATTCTAGAGTCTAGACTTTTTGTCGGTTATTATAATTAATACAAATTCAACGTGTAGCGCCTTTTGGTATCATTTGTTAATTGTTGTAATCTTAGTAGAAACTGAAAATTATTATCGCGATACCGGTTAAAGTTTAATTGATGTACATCAGCGTATATGTAAGAAATATGCGAACTCACCGTTTAAAAAATGTTCTGTTCGTTAAATATTGCTACCAACCGTTCTTGTCTGGTTTGCACGCATAAGCGTCGAAATGGGTTAGGTTGGTACAACGCTTAAACCGTGTATTATTTTTTAGTTAAGCAAGAAGGCGTTAATGGATAATATTTTCGTAACAAAATTTTTTAGTGATTTATAAGAAACACATGTCCATTATTTCATACTCATTACTTTAGCCATACGCAACAAATCCATCCTGATCTTCTTGTGTCCATAAAATATACAGACTGTGATACCTGAAAACTATCAACCCTTAACACAGAATTTGTAATCAAAAATGAGTGCAAACCCTAATTATAAGGTAAGTTTTGTCGTGGATACCAAATTGCTTAAACGGTGACGGTGAAATATTTGCAGCCGTCCGAAGGAAAGCGGGAAGAATTCAGGAAGTATTTGGAAAAGACTGGCGTTATGGACGCCCTTACTAAAGTATTGGTATCGCTTTACGAAGAACCGGATAAGCCCGAAAATGCTATAGAGTATCCTTAATACAAAATACAAAAATGGTAGCGAATTATTATTTTAGTTCCTTAACACATCGTAGATATATATGCAATAAATTGACTAATCAATTATGCGGCGAGACACTCGATGCTATCAAAGAGCACCTAGAAGAAGCTCGCGCCAAAGTAGTAGAATTAGAACAGGAAAACGGTGCTCTTAAAGGGGCCGCAGCTCCCGCTGAAGGTGAAGAAGGACCATCTCCAGAGCCTGAACATGTGGAAGCAGAAGCCCCTCCGCCTGCAGAATAATTTACTGCCAGACTTTATTCTTTATCGCTAATTATAACTTAATATTTTAAGAAACTTATTGTAAAAAATAGAGTATAATTTGATTTTTAATGTTGTTCATTATTACGTTTTTTGGTCGAGTAGAATACTTGTGAATATGAAAGAGTGTTTTATTAAATGTAGTTACGCAAGTGATGTTCTTCATTGGGATATATTAAATTTTAATAATAAACAACTAACAATAAGCAAAACAGGCAAACCTTAAATATATGAAAATACAATACCAATTTACTGATTTAAGAAAAAAATTATTAACATCCTTAAAGTAACAAGACAAACTGTTAAAAATCTTTATTGGGAAAACAGCTTTAATAAATATTGATGTCGAGGAAACTGTAAAAATACCAGTATAACAAGGTATGTGGTATCGCCATTACTATTAATTTATACTCTAAACTGATATTTCCTAAAGCATTTCAGTGTACTAACAATATGTACAATACAAGCTTAACGAATACGATGGATGAGAAAGGAGTTGTTGCCAAACATGAGTATTAGAAAGCCAATTGGGAGATGCAAAGAAGAGAGGGGGGTGACCAAGAACAAGGTGAAGAAAAGAATTAGCGGAAGATTTGAAACAACTCGACGTATATCGGCAAAAAAAGTAGCAGACAGGGAAGTACAAAAAGCCATGAGCCTCCAAGGCTTGTAGCGCTAATTGATATACAGGGTGTCCCAAAACTCCTGGGACATAGAGCTACCACGTATTCTAGAGGTCAAAAGAAGTCGATTGGACCCAACTTTGTCATATACCAAAATGTACCGTTTGCCCATGAGAGGAGTTCAAAGTTTACTTAAAAAATCACATTTTTATATGCTGTTCAGAAACGTGTGAACCAATTTTAATGAAATTTGGTACCTGGGCACTTCAAAGGAAGCCACTACTTTCAGTAACGAAAGAAACCCAAAGAAAATTGGAGAAGGGTTAAAACCACCCCCACCCCCTGATAAATTTGTTCAGAATTTTTTTAAGGAGGATGATACGATTCTATGTTTTTTTAAGGTGAAGACTTATTCATTAGCTTCATTTTTTTGACTCTTGTGAAAACTCCGTAATTCGTATAGTTTCGAAGAAAAACAATGTTTACTCAAACACTGATAACCGGTATTATTATTGCAGGTTTAATTGTATTACAAAATTTAGTTCTATGTCCCAGGAGTTTTGGGATACCCTATATATTTTGGACACTTCTTTTGCATATGATATCTTTTGGCATAAGTTCTCCAACCTATCGATTTAAATTGGTCATTAACGAACTTTTCTCTATGGCAAGTCTTTGAAAATTAACTTTTCTGCAGCAAACAGATCTTTCCCATTAGGTAGGTAGCATCTTACTCTGCAGCCACTATCACTATTAGCCTGTCCCAGTCCACTGTTGGTCGAGCAGATTTGTAAACATCTGATTTTAATAAATCACGAATCCTACCTTTTGCGTTGAATAAGGTGCTGAAACTGTTTTTTGTTGTTTTAAAATATATTTTAAATGTACTTGTTTTGATTATAGTTTTAGCAAATATCTCCAATATATCACCGAAGTATAGAATGGAAATACATTGAACATTGTCATAATTGGTCTTTTGGTTATATTTTTCGAATTGCTAATTCATAATCTTTCTTTTTGATTAGTGTGTCTATCAGTTCAGTGTTGTGGGCATTACTGTGTGCAATGTGTTTAATTTTTAAAAGACATGGCAGCAAATAAACAAAACTTCAATATATATAATTTTCTACCAATTCTAGTGGTTTGTTTTGTAGTATAATGTGTTTTTTGCCATTTGTATTTGTCATAATTTATGTTTTTGAATCATTAAATTGATGAAGGTATACTGTGGTGTTCATCGTCCCAGAAATTACATGTCTGCCATCTTTTTTTGCAGACACTTGACACCATACTACGACTATTGGTTGGATAGTTGTTAGAAATAAACATTTTGATGAAATTTGTACGGCAAAAACGCCTTAATTTCTTGTAAAATATTATTCATCAATTTTCTATTTTCAAGAATTGCTACGCTACGCAGAAACTCAGTGGCCTACCTTTATATCTTGAAATACATCCATTGTAATCTCATTGCACGCCACTGGTGTAACATATTTGGAGGAACATAATTTCAGAAAATAACCCTAAACAATGAAGGTGCGCCTACAAAATTTTGCTTGATTTCCTAAATTTTCCTAGAAAATATAATGAAAAGAGTAATTGCTTTTATAAACTTTGACACCCCGTTTCTTCCTCAGGAAGCAAGCCAGGGGAGAGCGTTTTCCCAAAGTATTAAAGATTAAAACTGAAACACTCTGTATAACGCAGATATTAACAATAATAATAATAGAATGATAAACAATAAAAGATGAATATTCAAATGCTTTAATGAGTATTAGCTAGCACATTAATAAATAGCAAAAGGAAAATTATTATTAATACAATAGAAAAACACGTTAATTTCAAAATAGAATTCTTTCTCTTTTATGATAGAACTTGGTAACAAAACCATATACTTCTACAATGCAATTTAAAAAGACACGAGAACGTGGTGCAGTCTACACTACATTAATAAATAGTTGGCGGTTAACTTCCATTTCATTTACTGTTCTTTGCTGCCTGACGTCTCTTAACATCCCAGTTAAACACTCTTGCCATGTTTACCTCTGTTGTTGTAAATTGGTCCCTATGTAAAACATTTGTTTTTACATACATAATGCAATTTAAAAACAGAAAGTGAGTACCTTAGGAAATCCAAATCGTGTTGAACTTGTTCTAAACTACGAGCAGCAGCTGCAATGTTTTGAGTTAAAAGTTTTTCAGCATCACTCAAACTGTACTCCAACATAACGTTTGCGCCCAACCAAAGGCATACTGTATCTGTTGGTGGAACAACCGCCTTTGCAAACACTTGGTCGCTTAGAAGGAATTCCGTTTCAAATTCATCAGTTTCGTTCCTTAACTTTTCTATCATGCTCAGGGACCGTTTCAAGTCGGGAATTTGAGACTTCAGCCGTCTGCGCTTAGACAGAAGATTATATTCCATAAATTTATACTTGCAATGTTGTTCATCAAGCTTTTTCAACACTTTATCAGCATTTCCACTGTTCTCCGTTTTTGCCATGTATGCATCCACATCGTCCTGGAAAGTAACAGCAAGTCAGATAGATATATACATATATATATATTTTACGAGGCAAGGTGAATTTAAATAGAGGTTATGTTCAAATAGAACCAAACTGGCACTACTTACGACAAATTCGGCTTCGGGAATTCCTGCGTAAGACTTTCTATCATCTAGAACCTCAGTTACTGCCTGAAGACCTTCCATGATCAACACAAATTCGTTTAATAAAGACAAATAAGAAAGTCCTTTTTAACAGACCGAATGGGGTAAGCAGGGCTACCAACTACTACACAGTATAGAAACTACTAAATGTCAACAAGTTATGGTGTCACGTACTTTATCGTTTCATATTTTTGATATTATTATAGTTTTTGAAATAGTAGTTATATAATTTACAAAATTTGAAAATTTAACGATCAACGTGCAGAAATCTTGAAATTGAAATGCGAAGTTTTAGTACAGGAAATTTTGCCTTTGTAATATTGGTTGCATGGGAAGGGGCAGGGCCCACCAAAGAACCTCAAAATATATAAAGTCCCAAAACTCTTCTTGTTGCCAACCGCACAAAAATTAGGGAATTTCTCTGTTTCACTTTTGTTTCTAGTTTTCCACTCTACACCTTTAGCCCGGTAAAAATGGTGAAAAACTTAATTTATAGAGCTGGTATTACATGTGTTATCTTTAATCATTAGAAACATAATTTAAGAAATTTTTATGATATACATGTAAATTTATCTTACAATTATGCTGAAGGTTAGTATTGTTGCAATTTCTGAATAGGGTACAGAACTTCTGAATACTTGTATTTTCAGGAAAAAGGGCAGGTAAAGTTTGAAGAGAAATGGCCCTTAATGCGTCCGGTCGTTCTGAAACTACTCAAGCAGGAACCGGTGTCGCAACAGGAGTGGCAGGAATTATTTTACTCTGTTCACTTGGTGTGCCTCTGGGATGAAAAGGGACCCGTGAAGATAAGAGACCATTTACAGGAGGACATTGTACAGTTTATAAAGCAAGCGCAGGTGCGTGTTTTAGCTCAACGTGAGGAACAAGCCTTGCTAAA
This sequence comes from Limonius californicus, assembly GCA_014611495.1. Classification (NCBI taxonomy): domain Eukaryota; kingdom Metazoa; phylum Arthropoda; class Insecta; order Coleoptera; family Elateridae; genus Limonius; species Limonius californicus. Next base: position 15,595 of record JABXWE010046002.1, read on the forward strand.
GGCCTACATAGCAGAATGGAGAAAATTCTTTACTCAATGCAATTACCTGCCAACTCCGTTTAGGCAACTGGAGTCTGCCTTGCAGGGTAAATCAGCATCTGGTACTTCTAACGTACAGACCGTTGGAAGCAAAAAGAATCAGCAAGAAGATAGTATAGTGCGCAAATTAATGCTAGACTCTTGGAACGAGAGTATTTTTAGTGATATCAAACATCGATTGCAGGACAGTGCTATGAAATTGGTGCAAGCCGAACGAAACGGTGAAGCTTTTGATTCACAGTTAGTTATAGGTAAGAGTTGATCAGTTAACGCCTTATATAGATCATTTTGTGGAATTGGACGACAGGTTTTCATTTCAGGTGTAAGGGAATCCTATGTTAATTTATGTTCAAATACCGAAGATAAGATGCAAATATACCGTGACAATTTTGAAGCGGCTTACATCGAAAGTACGGGAACCTTCTATCGATTGAAGGCACCCGAACACTTGGCAGCGAATGGTGTTCAAGCTTACATGAGATACGCAGACAATAAGCTTCGGGAAGAAGAAGCACGGGCGCAGCGTTATTTGGAAGCGGGAAGTAACGGAGTTATTCAGTACTGCGTGAATGTATTAGTGGGAAATGCATTATCGGCTATTCTAGCAGAATGTGCGCCGCTCATAAAAGCAGGTGAAACTGACCGCCTACAGCTTATGTTTCGGTTGCTGGAGAGAGTACCGAACGGTGTTCCTCCCATGCTTCGAGAGCTCGAATCTCATATCACGTCGGCTGGCCTTGCTGATATGATAGCCGCCGCCGATATTATCACTCAAGACTCGGAAAAATATGTCGAACGGCTATTAGAATTATTTCGTAAGTTTAGCACTTTAGTTCGGGACGCTTTCTCAGACGATCCACGCTTTCTAACCGCGCGCGATAAGGCGTTCAAGTCCGTCGTTAACGACACAACGGTGTTTCGATTAGAATTAAGCACGGGAAAGAACGCCGGTACGAAGGTTGTGGCACCGGAGAGCAAGTGCCCGGAATTGTTGGCCAATTATTGCGATATGCTGCTGCGGCGGACTCCGCTTTCGAAACGGCTCACCAGTGAAGAGATCGAATCCAGACTGAGGGATGTCCTGCTCGTATTGAAATATGTGGCAAACAAGGATGTATTCATGCGATACCACAAGGCGCACCTAACCAGAAGGTTAATTCTAGACGCCAGGTAAATACTTCTGTGCTGTTATACAAAGAGTGAAACATTATATGTACATATACAGGGTGATTCTAAACATGTGCGAAGAACTTTTAACTATTCAAAGTTTCTTTACATCAATTCACTAAAATGTAAATAACTTTTTTGTGTCTGCTCCAATTTTGACAAACTTTGTTGTTTTGGAAAGCTAACAGTCCAAGCTTAATTTCCAGCCGAGAAAAATGTACAGTTGATTGTGCGAAGTGGATGAAATCTGGCCCAGAAGTGAAACGTTTGTTTAAATATTTGTAAATGACGATATATCTTGAAAATGAGACGTCGACCAGAATTTTTTTACAGCTTCGGAACTAGAATTCTGTTTTCCAAAAAAAAAAGGTCTTAGAATGTTTTTCGAAAATTTAGTATTCAAGGAATTTTAACCGAGTTTCCTATAGAAATGACAATTTAAATACATACACCTAATTTACAACTTTTACACTAAATTTTTCACTTCTGGGTTAAATTTCATCCAATTTTCACACACAACTGTACATTTTTTTTGACTGGAAATAAAGCTTGTATTGTAAACTTTCCAAAACTACGAAGTTTCTCAAAATCGGACCAGAGACGAAAAAGTTGTTTACATTATAGTGAATTGATGTAAAACACTTTCAAGTCCAAACACGCCAAATTAAAAAAAAATTTACTAGGTGATTTATGTGTTAAATAACCTAAACTGTACGCGGTTAAAGTTTTTCGCACAAGTTTAAAATCACTCTGTGTAACTAGCAACACAAAAGGCGTTTCAAGGGCCCTTGACTATAGCATCGATGTTCCTCTATTTTTACTGTTTCGTTAATTCCTCCCAATTTTATGTTATTCCTATACCTTTTAGTTAATCTTTAATATCTTCCAACCACGTTCTCGGTATTGATGCATTTTTTCAGGATTCTATTCTGCTTCATGCCCGAGAGGTGTCCAAATCATCTTAATCTTCCATGTTTAATAATTATTGTTATCGGAAAACCTTTGTAGAGACTGTACAGCTCTTGGTTTGTTCTCCTTCTCCACGTATTTTTCATTTCTTTGTCCCTGGATTCTTCTTAGCATTTTTATTCCATTTCTCTACCCACCCCTTTACTTTGCCCGTCAACACCCACACTTCTGAACCTTACGTCAACTGGTCCTATTATTGTATCATACATCCGCACTTTAAGTGCCCAGGATACTTTTTTGTCACATAATAGTATGTTTAATATTGCAGCACTTCTATTACCTGTTGTTATGGCGCCTATCCACTTCTTTGCGTAACTCGTCACTGATTTTTATCTCTGTCTGTAGGTATGTAAAGCTCGCCATCTTCTTAAAACTGTACTCAATGTTTTGTTAGTTAGTTGAAATTCTTAAAAGAGATTCACTATGTGACGGTTGCTGTCATTTAGTATCATATATTGTGTCTTCTGTTGGTTGATTTTTAGGCCAAACTTCCTTATAACATGACTGCTTTTGTAAAGACTCCCATTAGTTCCTCTTGTGTTCTAGCTAGTATTCTTAAGTCATCTATGTAAGTTAACAGCTGATGAGGATTCTCGAGGATACTCCTATCAGTCTTGATCCTCGTTCTTCTTATGATCAGCTCCAGCGCCATGGTAAATAGACTTGGCGACATAGGGTTACCTTGTCCAACCCCTTTCTGCATCTTGAAATTTCCTGAGGTGACGCCTTCCACTGTTACTTTGCTTTCAGCTTCTACCAAAGATATTCTAACTACTGCATTTGGACCAGCCACAACAAAATTTGTAGTTTTTTTTAGAGCAATATATAACTATTGTCGGACTGTACAGTCATACGCCTGTTAAAAATGTATAAAAAGGATGTGTATTTGTATTTTCTTCCTAAACCATTCGTAAAGTAAATATCTGATCTGTGACTAATCTCTGGGGTCTGAAACCAGCCTGAGATATTCCGCTACCTTCTGCTCGGGGATGTTCTTCAGCGCCTCGTTTAAGGTAGATAGTATTTTGTACGTGACATTCAGTAACGAAATTGGCCTATAGTTAACACGTTCCAGCTTGTTCCCTTTTTTATAAATTGATACAATTACTGCCTTCCTCCGTTCCTTGGGAATTACACACGTTAGCCATATTTGTGCTAGAAGTTCTTGTATTTTCTTCTTTACTATAGCACTTCCTCCATACTTTAATAGCTCTGCTTGGATCTCATCAGTTCCGTGCACTATATCTGTTCTTATAGTTGTCTTAACAAGGTAGTGATTCGATGCTATTTCAGCTTTCTACAGCTTCTTATAAATACAATGTTTTCATGTTTTGTTTCTATAAGCAAGTGATCAATTTCATTAACAGTTCTTCCATTGGGGTGTTCCCATGTTTATTTGTGTATGTCATAGTCTTGCTTGTGGGTGAATATTAGCCTTAAATTTGTAGCTGTCGAGAAATGCCTCTACTTTTTTGTTGTAGTGCCGATAGTGAAAAGGAAGAGGACATGGTGGAGTGGCTGAGAGAGGTCGGAATGCCTGCCGACTATGTAAATAAATTAGCACGTATGTTCCAAGACATAAAAGTGAGCGAGGATCTTAATGCCCAGTTCCGTACCTCTACTACTCGACACGACGCCATCAATATAAAGATTTTAAATGCTGGTGCTTGGGCAAGAGGATCTGAACGAGTCACTGTTAGTTTACCATTAGAGTTAGAAGATTACATACCCGAAATCGAGGAATTTTACAAACGGAAGCACTCTGGAAGGAAGTTGCAATGGTAAAAAAACCTGTTTTTTTTTTAAGTTTTCATTAGTATTTAATTTTCATGCGTGTAGGTGTATAAACTTTGCAAAACCCCTTACAACCACGATATTTAGAACAGCTAAATACACATTTCAGCAACTAAACTGCCATCTTCAGTACGAATTCATCAACGTGGACTATCTAAAGTAACTTAACCGAGGAATACCTCTGAAGATAAGTTCTGCACCAAGTTAACAATGTAAATCCATTGTTGTTCCAGAGGAATACCTCGGCCAAGTTACTTTAGTTAGTTCAAGTTCCTACTGAAGATGGCAGCTTAGTTGCTGAAACACGTATTTAGGCGTTATAAATATCGTGGTGGCACAGGGTTTTTCTCAAAGTTTATTATACTTCAACCACCGTCTCCAATCAATCCTATTGTGTAGGTATCACCACATGAGCAACGGAACTATAACTTTTGCAAACAGTGTTGGCCGTTTTGATCTAGACGTGACAACATTCCAAATGGCAGTGTTGTTCGCCTGGAACCAGAGGCCCTTGGAGAGAATTAGCTATGAAAATTTACGCTTAGCAACCGAACTCCCCGACGCAGAGTTGAGAAGAACACTGTGGTCCCTTGTGGCCTTCCCGAAACTTAAACGGCAGTTACTACTTTTCACCCCAATGGCAAGTGCTTTGAAAGACTTTACAGAGAACACAGTCTTTTGGATTAACCAAGACTTCGCACTGATAAAAAATGGAAAACCACAGAAACGGGGAAAGGTACAACAAAAATATTCGGGTACAAAATAGGATGTGTTCAATACATTTGTAATTTTAGGTGAACCTGATTGGACGGTTGCAGCTCAGTACAGAAAGGTCTCAAATAGAGGATAATCAGTCCATTGTCCAGCTCCGTATTTTGAGAACGCAAGAGGCAATTATAAAGATTTTGAAGATGAGAAAACGCATAACCAACGCAGCTCTACAAGCAGAGCTGGTGGACATTTTAAAAAATATGTTCCTGCCGTCTAAAAAGATGATAAAAGAACAACTCGAGTGGCTTATTGAACATAAATATATGAAACGCGATGATGATGATATTAATACTTTTATTTATATGGCATAAAATTGTTACAAATAAATTTTGTTACACGATTATGTTACGTGTTTTAACAAACATCATTTAAAAACATTTACCCGTTGAAAGTGCTTTACAGAAATCAGGCCAGGAAACAACTTTCAAGTTAACCTTTACTTTATGCAAAAGCTAATGGTTGTTCGAGGGTTTTTTACGAAACGTAACATACACATGGGGGAAAACATTCTCAAAAAATGATTTTAAGGGTTACTGGTACATCTATCCAAGCTCAAACAGTTCAAGTTAGTATAGCAAAATTATTGTAGATTAACTGGCGGCAAAAATCAAAACTTATCATTAGGATCTAGTAATTTCCAAGCTTCATATTGCTAACACATTTTGACATCTATCAAACTGACATTAACTTTATTTGCATAGAAATAATTTCTATGTTTATTTGGATAAAATCACAGAATCCATCAGCAGCGTACTAAAACCTTTTACACTCAAATAATTATGCTACTAGATTGCAGTATGAAGACAAATTTTACGAATTCCTGCAACTGCCATTACCAATTTTGACAGTTATAACCTAACCAAACTTTATACACTGCTACAATTGATCTGCGGAACAATGCAAAAGTACTATGCCATAAAATAAATCAAAACTTTTATTTTTGAAAGAAAAACATAAATTAGAAATAACAAATGAAATCCCAGAGGGAATGATTACTACATTTCTAATTCAGGTAACATCAGGCAATCCATTACCCAACCAATAAATTGACTCGCAAACATATTTACTGAAAAAACTATTCTAATTCTTGCTTTTATACTATACTCTGCTCATTTAACTTGACAGTTCTTCAAGGTAGCAGCTAAAATGTATCCCTTTCCCGGCACCATAAGGGGAACTGCTTTGTAACAAGCCTGCAATAGATCGTTGGTAGCCAAGTCTGGGGCCACTGTTTCAAATATCTTCTTTTTAGGATTCATAACAGAATCTGGATTTCTAATATAACCTTCACAATGTACGAATTCACCAGGTTTACAGCCGCCTGGAGGTGACAACACTTCTACAATTTCAGGAGAGGAAGCACACATCACCATTGCTTCAGATATTATACCTCGCATCTACAAAATATATTCACAGTTGATATTTATAATTGCAACAGTTGTATAAAGCCTTACTTTAACAGATTTAAGATTACAAAGAAGAACGACGTCTCTATCTTTCAGCATATCTACTGGTACAAATTTAACGAGACCTGAACAAACAGTTCTATGTTTGTCCTCTCCACAATTAATTTTCAACACATACAAAGAATCTGCATCTGGATGCTTCTGTACTTCTTCAACTTTACCTATTCTCAAATCTAGGCGGCCCACGTCAACTGGAAGCTCAACATCTTGAGACGCTTTTGCAACGCTTTCCTTTGCCTTCTTTTCCTTTTTTACTTTAGATTCGTTTGTTATTTGCTTTTTATTAGAACCCTCATTTACCGATGCCCCAAGTACATATGTGGCCTGATTTGGAATTGGTATTTGCTTCATGCCATTTTTGACTTCCAGTTGAATTAGTTGTTTTTTGGCTGCTTCTACGGCTGCAACGAACTTTTGATTTTCTTCACGTAGCCGCAATGCTCGTAAATCATTATATTGAGTAGTCAAAGTCTCTAGCTAAATGGAAAATTAAAATTAAAATCGATTTTTACAGATTCGCGGAATCTAACCTCATTTTTCAATCCCACAATGGTTCTCTCTGCCAATTCTGCATTATGTTTGATACATTCGAGGGCAGTTTTAGTGGCCATATTCACAGTGCAACGCAGGATACTATTAAATCTACTAAAACGAGGCAAAAAATTAATTAATCAGTCACACCGGGCTGAAGTTACATACGCATTTGGATACGTATCTGACGCAAGTACACTCTGAGACACAAGTATTTCTAAATTTTTTAAATTTTCGTTTTTAAGCCTTTTTAGCGTGTTTTAAGGACAGTGGACCCAAGATTAAGTACTTATGATGTTATTAAGTGCGTTCGCCGTCACCTACGGCTTCCATAAGCCTCCAGGTGACGAAATAAGTACTAACAAAAAAGACAAAAAATTTTCAAAAAATTTTTTCTCGAATTACAGGAGTTCTCCTCTCTAGCGACCCCATCCACACCCTAGAGGGGACCTTCCTTAACAACTTGTACCAAGCCGTTTTTCAGAAAGTGTCGGAAGTTTCCTTCCAGCGAATTTTTAAGAAACCTCGAAATCGTATATTGCGAAAGCAGGCACCAGGTGCATCCGTCTTACCTACATATTTGTAAGAGCGGATGTTCTTTATTTGAAGGTGGACTTGCCACTGTTGCGGTTGTTTCGTTAACAGATAGGACATCTTAATCTTCGCTGTGGGTGAGATTAGAAGACAGAGTAGGTAAGTACCTACTGCATTTGGAAACTCCTTTAATACACATCCCCTTTATTAACGGGGATTTTAGAAATAGGGTTTCTGGGAAAATTTGCTAAGCTGTAAGGCGATTATCCATACCTGTAGCAATTATTATGAATTGTTTACACTTCGGTCTTAAAGTACCTTCTTTTACCCAAAATAGTTATTTGTATACTTAGGCCGCGAAATCATTCTTTAACGTACCG